>PVKM010007642.1:0-40963 GCA_004027735.1 Carollia perspicillata | reverse complement strand
GAAGTGACTTGTTTAAGGTCACCCAGAGGAGCTGGCACACTACACGCTACCTGTTTGAGTTCAAATTATTTCCACTGCAGTGGGCTGCCACTCAAGGATCATTTTGAACATACAACCAGATAAGACAAGTCCTGCTGACCTCAGGGGAAATGCCCAGGCTCCCCAAGCCCCTCTCCAAGGGCTCTGTCCTGACTTCCTGGGTACCAAGTTCCCGCTAAGCCTCATTACCTATTTATTATTCAAAGACGTTTGGGGTTGGAAGGGACCATAATTAGAATGAGCAGCAACTCTTACTTCGTGCAGATGAGTTGTGCTTTTTTTTTTCTCCTGGAATACTGGTGATACCAAGCTGCAGTCCCCAGCAGAGAAACCTAAGGCTGGTGTTTAATTAGGAGGCCCCTGATTTCTGTTGTGACTCCAATAACAAGCACTCTGATATCTGCAGAAATCATTAACAAGCAGAGAGGCAACAAGGCCTGCTCAGGACTCGTGCTAGGAAACGTCCAGAGGGAGAAGGAGGGAGGCAGTCCCTTCTCGGGAAGCAGGCTGCCGCTTCCGGGGCCAGGTCTAGGACTCAGGACCAGACTCAGGTCAAAGAGGGGAGCGCTGGTCTGTTTCCAGCCCTCCTGCCCAGGAAGAGCTACTCTGTCTGCAGTCCATTTCTGCCCAACCAGGGAAAGGCCCCTTAGAGTGTTAAGTCTCAGAGCTGGGAGGGACTTGAAGACCCCGGGTGAAGGCCACCCCCCACCCCCACCAACTCGGAACAGCTCTCAACATGAGGGAGAGTGTTCTTGTATTGAGATGAGATCTGTGTCCCTGAAACTTGTACCTCTTTGTCTTAGACGTTCTTCTCTGCTTAGACATTCACCAAGCACACAGTCACTGAAGTTGATGTTCTATGTCAGAGGCTGGGCAAGTTTCTGGGGACACAATGGTGAATAGGAACAGTCCTCGTCATCAGTGGGGACATGGACACTTCTGACATCCCCCAAGTCTACTCTTCACCCATGAAAAAAAAAAACTATAACACATGTAGTTTCCTCACTTGTGTCTTTTAGGGCACGGTTCTGGTCACTCACCCATTTGTCATCTCAGACTCACAAACCTGATACACACGTCAGTTCCCTGGGAGACGTGATCACGTTCCACCTCACACACACCTGGTGCCCAAACTCACACGCTTATAATTCAGTCTGTGAAAAGACAGTCCGTGGGCACCTACCAGGCTCCAAGGGGCGACACGTGAGTAAAAACGGGTGTAGGTTTTGCCTCCCTGGAGCTTTCGGTCTGCTGAGATGGAGAGACACCTGTCACACAGGCACAGACTAAATGTATCAGTGCCCCTGGGGCCAGGTGAGATGGTGGAAATGAACAGGTGTGATAAGGGAGGGTGGTAAGGGCGGGTGGGCACGGACCCAGTCGGGGCTACAGTGCTGGAGGGGGCTCCTAGGGGGAGATGAGCTCTAGGTCAAGACATGAAGGCTGAACGGTTGCAGCCATGTGATGTCCAGACTGGAGGACTAGCATGGGGAGGCCCCGAGGTGACGGTACAGGCACTCTTATCCAGGTGTGGGCGGGGCCTCGCCCCCTCTGAAGGCTCCAGGGCAGGGTCTGTCCCAGGCCTCCCTCCCAGCTTCTGCCAGTTCCTCAGCGGTGGCCTTATAACTCCAGTCTTCCTGTGGAGTCCTCCCCGTGGGTGTGTCTGTCTCCACACCTCCCCTCTTTTTATAGGAACACCAGACGGTTTGGATGAGGGGCCAATCCTACTCCAGTATGACCTCAACTTAACTAATCACATCGGCAAGGCCCCTCTTTATAAATAATGTCACATCCTGAGACACTGAGGGTGAGGACTGCAACAAGTGAATTTGGGGCAGGGAAGACACAATTCAACCTATAACGCCTTCCAATCCCATGCGTCTCTACCTAAAGGGAGCAGGTGAGTAATGAGGCTCTAAAGGACCTGGACCATGACATGTGTCAAGCCTCCTCCCCCCATTCTGTACCACCCGTAAGCCTAACCCAAGTGTCCCTGATGCCTAAGGCTCTGCTTCCGATCCTAGGATCATCCTGTATTAGCAACAGTGCGGGACCCGCGCTCTCCATGGAGGAACAGCTGGGAGGCAGAGCAGAAGCCCTCATCCTTTCCAGAGGAGGCAGGTGAATATTTCATACAGTGCGACGGAGTAGAATTCCATACAACCACCTTCTGCAAATGCAACATGACACCTCCTAATGTGGCACTATCAGTGCAGACCCAGCCTCACAGCAGCTTTAACCCTCCCGGTAATTCCTTCCATATTGTACTCATGTTACTGTAAATACGATCGCCAAGCTCAGGCCTTCACCACTGCCAGACGATCGGGGGGATCGTCCCCATTTCTGTAGCGGAGAAGCCTGAGGATCACAGAAGGCAGCAGGCCCTCGATCAGGCAACCGGTGAATGGGGCAGAGAAGAAAGTAGAGAAGGGACAGGTAAGGTTACTTACTCCCCATTCCATATGGGGGAAGACATGGGGAGCAAGTCTGAGGGGCTTAGCGGGTCAAGGCATGGTCAGGAAGGAGTGAGGAACAGATGTGGTTGGACAGAGAAAAAGCTCTGTGCTGGGGTACAAACAGGAAAGAAATGGGGCCCAAAGAAGCCATAGTGATGGATGGACTAGGGCAAGAGGTGAATGGGTGCTGGGGGAAGGAGAAAACCAAAGTCAGGCCTCCACAGGGGCAGCACTGGGTATTGGCAGAGAGAGGTCCCATGCCTTGGCGGGGGGTTGCATGCTTCCTCCTTGGGGTGAGATAATGAAGCTGGGGTGGGTGGGGTCCACCAGTGCCAGATGCTAACAAGCCAGCAGAGATCTCACCCCATGAGGCGAGGGACTGCTAGAGAATACAGGCATCCCAGAAAAAAAAAAAAGAGAGAGGCTGAAAGATAAATGCCCATGAACTTTATTTGGGGCACCTGGATGAAGCCATGCCTGAAGGCCTACTACTAGAGTTTTCAACTAGATGATCCAACAAAGGCCCTTTTTCCTTTAAGCTAGCCTCAACCTCCAAGAGTCCTGCCTGGCTCAGGTGATCTGGCAGCACTGTAAAAGGAGGGATTCACTTGTAATTGGACTGACCAGCATTTTCATCACGGCTCTTCATGACCTTGCATAAGGCACACCACTCTTTGAGTCTATTATTTCACACCTGTGATTTCCCAGAGAGTAAAACAAAATAAAACAACACCTATAAAAGCACCTAGATTATACTAGGTATACCCAATCAATGAGAGCTTACCTTGAACTCTCCCCCTGCCCCCCCCCCTTTTTGGTCCCGGTATCCTAATGAGGAAAATGTGGATCTTAGCATTAACAATCTGATATGTTCCATACCCCATACACTATCTTATACTGTCACAATCTCCCCCACCCTTAGAAATATTAATAGAAAGCAATCATCCTGTGTGACATTGTGCCAGTGACATAACTTCCCTGAGCCTCAGTTTCCTCAAATGTGTAATGAAGACATTAATGTTACTTACCATGTGAGATCATTGTGAAACTGAGGTAATGAACATAAAGTCTTAGAACACGGTCTGGGACATAATAAGTGCTCGATAAATGCTGCTGAGTTGGTTGGTGGTGGTGGTGTTCTCAACGCTAATCATGAATGTCATTATCATTGAGCGCCTGCTCTGGCCTTATTTATGCATTACCTCCCCTAGACCTTGGCGGCACAACTCTGTGAGGCAGGCGAAGATGTCCCAAAGGCACAGATGGGGAAGCGGCCGAGAGAACCTGAGTTTCTCACCCCAGTGTTTGGGCCGGGATTGAACACGTGGGCCCCCATCCAAGCCCCAGGTGTGTAAGGGCCACACGACATCGCCACCCCAGGGTGTTATCCCCACTACATCCAGCCTGCCACAATCCCTGAACTTAGAAAGGCATCTTTCTGGCAGTCGGTGGTGCAAGCCCTCCTGAGAATGTTCCCGAGTCTGCTTCTCGAGCCATTTCCCTCTTAAGCACACTTTCTGTTCGTGTGAACGAAACCCACTAAATGGTATGGTGTCTGCTCTAATTATAGGCTCCCTGGCCCGTGCCAAGTGGAAGTTGGTTAATGTACACTTGAGTAGATTTCAAGTCAGATTTTTCGAGTCCCCAGCATGAGGGAAGGGGGCCAAGTTCTCCTTTGGAAGAAAAATAACAGGAGATGCTGGCATCGTGTGCGTGTTCCCAGTTCTTCTCCCACTGGAGCAGGTGATGCCTTTTGCTTCCCAAGCTTCCTATCCTTCTGGCCCTGCCCTTTTCCAGGAGCAGAGGGTAAGGCCCAGCCCCGCACTTGGGGAGGGTCTGGAACAGAGCGGGTGGAGCGAAGCGGAAACAGTGCTTTGGAACCAGGGGAGACAGGATTCTGGGCACAGCTCTGCCTCACTTCAGCTTTCACTGCCTGTCTGAGCCTCCACCTCAGCATCTACCAAATGGGGGTGCCAGTACTTTCCCCACAGGGATCCAAGGACGCATGTCACAGTGCTGACTCAACACGGATCCAATATTTACATATGGCCTAGCTTGCTCTGCCTCGTACCAGTTACTGCCACAAATGAGATGCGTCCCTGGGATCTTCGGGATGCCTGGCCTCTCCAGGAGCGGGCCACGGATGCACATCTTGTACACTGTGACTAGACAGGAAGGCTCTAAAGGAAGGAGGGGCGCCTGATCCAGAACCGATGCATCACAGAAGACTTCCTGGAGGAGGCTTCATGTGGGAAGAGCCCATGCAAAGACCCAGAAAGGGAAGGAGACAGCATGTAACAAAAAGATCATTTAGAATGGCCAAAAATGGGGGTGTGGGAGTGGCATCGGCAAAATACAGAGATGTGTTTTAAAAATCATAGAATTCAATAGAGCCAGTCTAAATAACATTAATGAAGAATAGTATGTAATGTGGGGATTATTTAGGAGTGCTTGGGTGAGTAACAAATGGTGAGGCATAATGATATAAAAGATAAAATAAAGTAATCTATGTGTGAATGTACTTTAAAAGAGTCTGGAAAGATATATATAAAAATGACACTAGAAATTATCTCCTGGGGTGGGGTTATAAATGTTTTTTTTTATTTCCCAATTTACTGCAATGAGCACAGACTGCATTCGTAAACAAAATGTGGCCCTTTAAGTAGCAGGACTGCTAGTAGTGCAGACAGCGACGTGCAGCGATCTCCTCAGCCTCGCTGGGGCATGACGTCCGAGCATCGCGCAGACCTGCGTGCGGACCAGCATGGTGTGGCCAGCCCTTGCTCAGCAACGCCCAGCCTCCTGCCCAAGGGACGTGAGCTCCTCGGTACAGGGGCCGGGCGTCCTTTCCTGCCGCCCTTTTACACCCTCCTCCTACCTGTGGCACGTGGGGGCTGAGGCTACGGAGCTCCACCAGGCCCACCTCCGACCTCCGAGGGTGGAAGAGCAGTCGCCCCGCACTTCCAGCAGACACACACAGCGCGCACACTCAGGTCACCCCCACTCACACACACTGACACCGGTCCCCACCCACTCCTCAGCACATTCATGCACACACTCATGCACTCTTACACTCGGCTCACACATTTCCAGCCCTCACCAACACACTCAGCTCATGCAGCACCATTTATGCCACAACACACTCACACACACTCAGCACATGTAAACTCACATGTGCATCAGTTCAGCAACACACACACACACATGCACACACCACACAAGCTAACCAACAATACATGCATACATGCACTCACAACACACTGAACACACACACACTGAATATACACATAAGCTCACTGACAACATACACAGATACATTTACGCACACTGGACCCACAAAGCTCATCGAGAACAGATCACCTACACACTCACACCTATTCACACACACACACTCAGACACACCCCTGAGTCCTGCATGGAGTTCAGTCAGGGCTTCCTTCAGCATGTCTCTCGTTTTTCCACGATCCTGATGTCTCCATCCTAATCCTGACCCCGGACAGCTCTGGCCACACTCAGCTCTCGGGCCCCCTGCCTTCCACCCAGCACCTACATATGGCTGTTCGGTAAGTGATGCTTTCCTGTGAGCCCCTTGCTCATGAGCTTGCACGGCTCCACTCATCCAAGAGATCAAGTCAAAGTCATGTCTGGGGCTGCAACATCTTTGCTTCTCTCACGGGTCATAACCTCACTTACTCCAGTGTCCCAGGCGCAGCACTCAGTGCTGAGCGGACACCAACAGTGCTGTCCACCGAGGCGGCCTCTTCACCGTTCCTCAACGCGGGGGGTTTGCCCTGCTCAGGCCACCGCCCCTCACCTCCCGTTCTGGGCCTGCAGGACTTGCAGTTTGTCTGTCCCCAGTTTCCCTGGGCTTCCACAGCTTTCTAGTCAGAAAAGCATTCGGCAGCACGTGTGAACGTTCTGGACTACACAGCAGGCATTCTGCATTCACGATACTTCAGCAAAGCCTCAGGGGAACTCTTCGTAGGAGGCAAGAGGCCAAGAAAAGACTCGTGCACCTGGACGGGGTGAGCATGGCTTAATCACGGCTGAAATGAGCATTGATTATAGTCAGACACTGTGATGAGTGATTTACGTGCATTATTTTACTTAACATCAATAGCAACCCTATGGGGCATTATTACCATCCCATATTACAGGTAAGGAAGGTCCCAAAAGATGAAATCACATTCTACTACAGTGGGTCTAACAGTGGAGACTCAGGGCTGCTCTTGACATAAACCCAACTCAAAAAAAAAGAAAAACCCTTAAGCCATATAACAGGTAAGTCAAAGGGTGACAGCATCAGGCATGGCTGTATCCAGGCACTCAGGGGTCTGTTCTCCATCTCTTGGTGCACTTTCTTTTGTGATAGTTTTGCTCTCAGGCAAACTCCCCTTTCTGGGGGTAAGATGGCCAAAAGAGCTTCATATGTACCCCAAACCAACTCAGCAACCACCGCAGAAACCCAAGATCACTGGACCAACTTGGGATTATGTGACCACCTCATGCACTCTCTGAACAGAAGGATTAGAATGTACTACTGTAGAAGAGGGCCATTCGTATGAAAGAAGAATAAGAATCTTTTACCAAAACCCACAGAGCAGATACGAGGCAGCCGCGCTGCCGTCGCCACTACATGGGGACTTGACCCAACACTGCCTCGCTCTCAGCCTGTGTGTTAACCAGTCTGCTCCAGTCCCTCTGTTTTGATTGCCTCTCTCTAAGTCCCTGGCCCTGGGCTGACCCCTCTCAGAGTCCCCTCCTGCAGCCCTCGGCACGGAGCGCTGGTACTTAACAGTCAGGCCAGCTGAGTGATGGATGGCGGCTGCCGCGAAGGCTCTTCAAAGGGGACAGGCAGCTGCCGGCTTGGAAAGGACACTTCTGTAGGGACGAGGCCCACGTGCAAACGCACGCCCTGGAGCCACCTTGGGTTTTTCTGTTTGGGCCCCTCTGGCCCCCTGCCTAAGGACTGTGAGCAAAGCAGAACAGCCCAGGCTGCTGCGGAAGGCAGAAATCTTAGCAGAAATGAAATCGTGTGTCAATGCTGGCAGCCCAATAGCTGTGCGCCCCTTTCTATGCTCAGAATGTCAGCTCTGGATGACGCCCCAGGTGGCTTCTCGTCCCATCTTTCCATCAAGCAAAGTAGGCGCAGACAGGGAGACGCCTCACCCAAAGCACGCATAGCCAGGGGGTGACAGCAAGGCTAGAACTCATGATAGGAAAGAGAAAGAGAACTGATATTAACCATGCACCTGCTATGTGCCAGGCCCTTGCAGGGGGCTTTAGCCAAGTGTGAGCTGCTTGTTCCAACCACAGGGCAAAGTGTTAGGGACACACCCTCAAGAAAAAGTCTGAGTCCCATACTCTGGCCCAGCTTTGCAGTATGCCTTTGCTCAAGTCCCTTCTCATCTAGGACTTGGTTTCTCCATTGAGAAAACAGAACTGAAGGCCCCGAGGGCACTTCCATCTCAGTGATCCAGACGAGTGACAAAGGCCATCCCTGGCCACCCTCGGGCCCCTCTGAATGCCGTTTTAACTGCCAGAGCCAGAGCTGGAGCATTGACAGAGGGGAGGGGAGCCTTATCTAAGAGGACAGTCCCCACTTAGACCCAGCCCCTCCCAAGGCGGCTCCTGCCAGCCCCTCCGTCCTCCAATGGGCTGGCCCCCCTCCACTTCCGGCCTCTTCTCTCGCACCCTGCACCCAGGCAGTCTGGAACATCTGAGCATCTTGGAACAATCGGACCTCTCTCACCCCCAGGCCTTTGCCTGGGCTGCTCTCTCTACCTGGGGCTCCTTTTCCTCCCACCCATTCTCCCCTGCTAACTCCTACTCGCACTTGTTTTTAACTTGATTTTAGAGAGAAAGGGGCAGGGGGAGGAGAGACAGAGAGAGAAACATCGATTTGTTCCACTTCTCTATGCATTCATTGGTGGGTTCTTGCGTGTGCCCTGACCGGGGAGAGAACCCACAGTGTTGGCTCATTGGGATGACACTCTAACCCACTGAGCGGCCTGGCCAGGGCCATCACACTTCTGTTCTTGTTCGGACATCACTCCCTCTTTCCTTACTTCACCCCAAATTGGTTTAGGAGCCCTCGCCCCTGTGCAGCCCCAGGACTAATTCCATTGTACGTACGCACCACGTCTTCTTTATCCAGTATCTTTTGATCGGAGCACTTAATTCAGTTACCCTTAAAGTAATTGTGAACAGTAATTGTGCAGTTATGGTCACTGTACTGTTTTCTGCGTGTTTCTGTCGCCCTTCCCTGCTCCTCTCTCACTCTCCTGCTCTCTTCTCTCTCGCGCTGATGCCTCTCCGCGGTGCCGTGTTGAGATCACCCCCTCAGAACACTTTCCCTTGTGTTGCACTGTCCCATCAGCTTGTCTGTCCCCCCGCCAGACTGTGAACTCCTCGGCGACGGGACTGAGTCAGACCACAGCTGTAGCCCGGGTTCCCATTCTGTCCCGGCCGCTTCCTAGTGATGTGACCTGCGGGAGGCCAATTCATCCAGCCAGGCCTTACTGTCTCACCTGTAAACCAGGGGCAATGAAGAGCTCCTGTGAAGCTGCTCTGGGGTCCGAGTGAAGTCAGGTTGGCAGAGCGCTCGGCGGGGGGCGAGGCGAGTCACGTTCTCGGCAGTTTTTAAGAGGCAGATGGTTTGCATGCCACCCCGACCGTCTGTCCCTCCGGTTTCACGACTCCACTTTTCTTAGAGCTGCACTGAGCCCCATGTGGATTGCTCTCGGGGCTCCTGGAACGCTTTATTGTGCGTCTCTTTTAATGCATAGCGAGCTCCGCGAGAGAAGTGTCCTCGCATCCAACATGTGGTAAACACTCAGCAGATACTGAATGAATGAGTGGGTGAGTGAATGAATGAGCGAGTGAGTGAGCGAGTGAATACTGACACCATCCAAAAGAGGCTAGTCTGCCTGCCTCTCACCTGAGGAAAGGCTGAACTACTTTAATCCCCTTCTAGACTCCTAAATCAGGCACGGGGTGACCTCTCCCACAAGGCCCAGGCCAAGGTCACGGCAGGGAGAGGGGCGAAAAGGAAAGCAGGGGGCCTAAGAGGGGGCTGCAGGTCTGAGCTCATTGGAAATGCGGAGAGAATCCCAGGGCGGCTGCCTTCTCTGGCAGGGAGCGCAGGAAAAGACAAGAAAAATGAAGCCACCGCAATCTCATTTTCTGAGGCCTGCAAGTCAGCCAGGAAATAGCTATTATTCCATCGCTCTGTCGGTATTAAGTTATTTCCTTCACTAAATACGGGAATGTTCATGAATATCTATTGAGTCCCAGGTACGACACCTCCTGGCTCTGAGGCCGAGCCACTCTGCCTTTACATTCCTCCAACAACACCCCTCAATCTTGCTCTGAAGTGAAAGACAATAGTATTTTAAATTGGTTAATAAATCTCAGGATTGATGCTCCTCGAAGGCCCGGGAACTTCGTCTCTATTACTCGAATAAAAGGGATCACATTTTACCCACTGCCAGGTTGGGAATTTGGGAGAGTGACCTGAGCCAGCTGCTCCCACCAGTCCCGTGGGGAGGGGCAGGGCAGAGCTCTCCAGACCCAGGGTCAGAAGGAGCCCTTTTGGCCGCTGCGAAATGCTCATTTTTCTAGCCAATTTGGGCCAGCTGGACATCCTAGGCCACTTTGATTTTGATGTCTTTGTACTCAGCCAGTTGCCCCGGATTCAAATAAAAGACTCAAAGCAAACCTCCAGGGCCTATGAGGGTGTCTGGCATCCCTTTAAAAAGCACCTGGGTGAAGATATGGCTGGGGCTGTGCATGTATCTCTCACTGTTTGGAAACTAACTCCAGGTGCTGGTTTTTCCACCACCTTCCTGGGGAACACAGGTGACCTTGGCATCCCCCTGGGCGTGGAGAAAGCTTTGAAAAGCCCAGCTGATGGGGAATGAAAACAGTACCAAAACACCTTCCCTTTTGTAGAGTGTCTTGCACCTACATCGTGTCCTTTTCCTAATCCATCCCCACATCCTCCCTACGAGGTGGAGACCCCAGTCGTGGTCCACAGAAAAGCATATCCACAGGTCCGGATGTTCCCTGTATACCCAACACCAAACGCAGTGCTGGGACTCAGAACATAGTGGCAGGATGGGCTGTGGTACAATGCCCCAATTTACAGATGGGCAAACTGAGGCTCAGAGTGGGCATAGGGCTTGCGTGGCATCACACACTGAGCATGGCCTGCCAATGATTCAGCCAAGACAGCCTATGCACCCAAATGCCTAGGCACTGAGCTGGGTGCTAGAGATTCAGGTGCAAACTAAAATGACTTGGCAGCCACTCCGATGGAGCTCCCCATCTCAGGGCAGGGCCAGCAGAGAGCGCTTGAGTGAATAAAGAGATAAGCAGGTCAGCTTTAGGTACAATTAACCACCGAGAGGAAATGAAGCCAGATTACGGGGCGGACAGGCCTGGGAGCAGTGGACTATGAGAGTGGGGCTGTTCCTCACCCTTTCTGCAGACCCCAGTCATCAAGGGAGCTGGAGCATGTCTCCGACTAAGCAAGGTCTTTGCGGGCAGAATGATATCTGATTAGTGCCCAGCGCAACCTGGCTCACAGCTCACGCTCAATATTTTGGGGTGATGGGTGAATGCAGGGTTTTCATTATTATTAATAATGCTTTTTCGTGATCCCCCATACCCCTTCACCAGAGCTTCCCTCAAAACCCCATCAGGGCTTGGTGGCTGTCTCAAGCCAATAACCTACTAACGCCAGCCAATGTGAAACCCTGGCCAGGGGACATCATTTCCCAACCACGTCACATGTATCCCAGGCCACCTTGTTGGTCCCTCCACCTCTGATCTCGCTGTCTCAAACCTGCCCCTGCACAGCATCCATAAGGACACTTCAAAAGCACCAAGTGATCATGTCACTTGCCACCTGGAACCTTCCAGGGCCCCCGCTTCTCTGAGGGCCAGATCGAAGGCCTCGCCTGCGGAATCTTCCACACCAGCCTCACCTGGGACTGCTCCTGCCTCACCTGCTCCCGGCCACCATGGCTGAGCCTCCCCCGAGGGCTCCCATGCCTTTGCCCACACTGCTTCCTCCTCCTTGGACCGGCCTCTCCTGCCCTGACCATCACCATCACCAGTTCTGCACCGCCTTCCCCCTGGGAGCTCCTACTCAAATGTTAAAACTCAGATCAGGAGTGATCTCCTCCAGGAAGCCTTCCCCGATCTCCAAAGAGTATTTGGTGCCACCCTGGGCTCCCACCACTGCCTGGACTCTCTATTACCACACTGACCCTGGATCACAAGCCCTTGTTTCTGTTGCCGGGGGAAAGAGGGCTCTTCCCCCGAGGCGCAAGAAATGCACGGTGACCTACCTACCCATGGGGGATGGGATGCCGTGGTTAGATTTACTGGAGTGGAAATCAAAGGCTGGCGCCGGGTGACCAGTGTCTCATCTGCATCCATCCACTGTGGAAAATCCAGCCTCGTCTTCACCAGGCCCAGAAGAAGGGTCAGCAATTCTGTGCCATTGGTTCAGGCTCTGTCAAAGTTTTGCCAAGTTCAGTCTCTGTCCCCATCCGACTAGCTCCATCCCTGTTTCCAGCTGTGCCTGGCCAGCACTGCGTTGCTGCACCCAGGCCGACGCTTAGAGCCCACACTGGGGCCTGAGTGGCTGCTACGACACGGAGAGAGACGGTGAGGACAAACAGGCGAACACCTGTCATCCAGAGAGAGGCCTTTGTTAAGTTTTCATTATATCACCTCGGGCTTGGGACAGACCAGGGGCCCTTTCAAACTAACCATGCTCTTTCCCAATCTTTCGCAGGCTTGTGTGAAGCCGTCCTCCAAACCAGCCATTTCCGAGATCTTCAGGGGTTCGGTGTCCTTAACTGATCCAAACCTTTTCCCAGGCTGGGCTCTGCCCCTAATGGCCACCGTTTAACTTCCTACTGTGCGTGCCTCAAAGTAGAGCGTCTCCTTCTGTGCCATCCTGGCTTCTACCGGGCGTGCACCCAGCAGAGGAACTTCCCCACTCCTCCCCCAGATAATCCCGTCTCCGGGCCGATGAGACTGAGTCCCTCCGGGGAAGGATGCAGCGGTTCCCTGGGGAGCCTTGCAATGCCGTGGCTTCCTAGTGAATGGGCTGCGTGTCCAACTCCATTTGCTCCCTCCCTTTGTTTATAACCGACTAGCTACCTGGGCTAACACTCCAAGTCTGTCTCTTGTCCTCAGGGTGAGACAATGAGAATGTCTCCCACTTACTTTTTATCCCGGCACCCAGCAGGGGGCCCACGGAGAGGTGCCAGCCGTCACTGTCGGTGAAACGATTTCTCTTCATCCATCAGGAGAGATGGATTACAAGAAGGCCCCCGCTCTCCGCCCTCCCTGAAGCCACACCCAGTGCAATGTGACTTTGAATCTCTTCCCATCAAAAGGTGCAGACGTCCCCCCAGCTCTAGAAGCTGGGCTGGCCGTGTGATTTGCTTTGGCCAGCAGAATGAGGCAGACATGACATAACCGGCCTGTGAATACTGCTTTTCTCATCATTTAGGCCAGTTCTGACCTTGCACCTGAAGGAGCTCTGGAGCTTGAACCCTTTTACCATGCTGCCAGCCCCCAGACAAGCAAGTCCAGGTCAGCCTGCTGGAGATCCCATGGGACGTGTGACCCAGTCACCTCCACCACCCCAGCCAGCAGGCAGTCAACTACCAAACACGGAAGCGAGGCCACCCTAGACCAGCCAGCCCCTAGCCAACTCGCCAGCTTGCATGAGCAAGCCCAGCTGGGGCCTGCCAAGCCTAGCCCAGATCAGCAGAACTATCCAGCTAACCTGTGAGCAAAAAAATAATTTATTAGTATGTGTATGCATCTGAGACTGTGTTGCTGCCTGTTAAGTCACATTATCATAGCGATGGATAACTGATACATTCATGGAACAGATTCGTCTCCCAGGCCTAGCCCTGGGTGTATGGCACATCACCAATTCTGATCTCTCCTGGGAACTGCCTCCCAACCCAAGGACTCAGAATATCAGGGTCTCTTTGAGATTGGCCAAAGCACAAGTCCTAAAGCTGTCTCTGATGGGCCAGCGGGAAAGCGACCCCCAGCTGACCGAGTGACCTACTGTCGCAGGTGAGATGGAGGAGCTAAGCACCAAGGCTCTTTCCAGAAATCTCTGTCTGGCCAAGGCCTTGGCCAGCGTGCTGAACTCCATCTAGGGAATAAAGCCAGACACGTCAGTCTAGTGGACAAGCAATTTTTTTGCATAATTGACATTTCTTGGCATATTCTCTCCTTCTTTGTGCACAGCCTTCCTTTCATGTCACTCATGCACGTACCAGACACTCTGAGGTGACTTCCCTTGAAAAGAGAATGCCAAAGGGACCTCTGGCTTCCTACCCTTAAATATTCCACTTGTTATTAATTCCCCGAGGAGTCTTCTCAGCTCCAAATATCAGGGGAACAGACAGGGGGCGGAAGCGGGGGGGAAACACATTCTCAGAACAGTTCTTTGTACTTGAGATTCTTTGGTTTGTATTAAAATATTCTCATCTCCCTATAATTTATGAGCACTCTTGGCACTAAGAGGGTTTGCTTTGTCCCTGATCCTCTGTTCTGGAAATAAAACTAACAGTGTCAGAGAAGAAATCTCTTTGGGGGGGGCGCGGGGTGGCAATGGGCCAGACACTTCCAGAGTGCCTGATTTGAGTGGTCAGGGGAAGTCTGGGCAGACTCATTTCCTGCCCCCTCTTGGCAGGCAGGAGGCCCAGCATCAGGCGGGCACCTCCTCACCCTTGATCTCATTTAGTTTCCACAACAGCCCTGCCTGGTTGATACTACGATCATCGCCACGCCCCTTTCTCAGAGGAAGACGAGATGTCTTCTCAAGAGCCAAAGCTGGTCAAATATGGGTCTAGAACTTAAATCCAGGAGTAGCTGACACCGCAATGCTCTTACCAGCCAACCATACCATCTGGAGGAGGAGTGATCAGGGAAGGCTGCCTGGAAGAGGCAGGACTTCGACCTGAGTCTCAGAGCTGCTAGAGCCCCAGTTAGCTGGGTTTTCTGGGGGCAGAGATGCAGCCTTCCTCATACACTCAGTTCTCTATAAGACCCTGAAGGGAGGAGGATCCCTAATTCACCCGGTATCATTTTTTTAAGTACATGGGTTCTTTATTTCCTCCCATTCGTAAAAATCTCTGCTACCTGCATGCCCGTGCTAGCTGAGCAAAGTTAAGTCTCCTGAGCTTGGCATTCAAGGTTCTTAGTAATTTGCCTCAACCCAGCTTCTCAGCTTTCCACCTCATTACTTCCACCCACCTACCCACATGCACAGCTGCACACACACTCAACACTTCGCCTCTACATCTCTCGTGGCATTCCCACTCTCCATAATTCCCTTCTCTGCCTAGTAAACTCCTATTCGTCCCTCAAAGCCCAAGTCAAATTTCTCCCTTGGTGGGGAAGCTCTTGCTTCCCCCCCGTCACTGGCACAGTTCTATGTACCTGTCTCCGATGAGAATCAGCACAGTAAGTAGTAACTGGTCCAGGGTAATGTCTGTCCCCCATACAGACAGCAAGCTTTGCAGGAGCGGGCCAGGTTTTATACTTCTCTGAATCCCCACAGCTCTGGCAAGGGGCCAGGCCTTTCGTCCAGGCATCAGTAACCACAAGGGTTGGCTGGAAAAATGAATGAATGAATGAATGAAAAAATATTAGGCTTTCAAGAATATGAGAATCGCTCTTCTGCTCCAACTTCCAGGCCCATGTCTCTCTCTCTCTCTCTCTGCAACTGCATTGTCCGATCAAGTGGTCATGAACTACATGCGGCCTTTGAGTACTTGCAAGGTGAACAGAGGCTTGCTGTAAAGTCTGAAATACCCTTAGAATGAAACAAGGTTAAAAATCTCATTAGTCATCCTTCATATTGATTACATATTGAAATAATAATGTTGATCTATTGGTTAAATGAAATACCTTATTAAAACTAATTCACCTGTTTTTTTTTTTAAAATAAGGCTATTAAAAAATCTAAAATTAGATGTGTGGCCCACATTATATTTGTACTGAGTACCACTGCTGTAAATGACAAAAAAAAAATTGTCTACTGTTTGGAGTTTCATTCTGAGTTCAGCCACTTCCTGGCTGTGTGAGCTTGGGCACACAGCTTACCGTCTCTGAGCATTAGTTTGCACGTCTGTAAAATGAGGGCCATCCTTTGAGGGGACTGGGTGAGGTCCAATCATTATATTTGCAGCGCCCAGCACACACTTGGCAGAGATGAGCCTCCCTTTCTCTCTCACGAGCAGGCTGACCGCCTATGCGCCAGGCCAGCCGTTGTCCCAGCAGGGAGCAGGTGAAGGGTGTCCTGGCTGAGGCTCAAAGGCTGTTCCCCCTGAAATCTCCATGGGACAAAAGTCTCAAGTAGGGTGTCAGACCCATCCCTAGACAGGCTGGTCCTGGAGTGAGACAAGGCATTCCAGATGCATCGATTGCAAAATACGACCAAAGATTCTTCCCATCACTACATCCATTCTGCACCTGGACCTCCAGTACCTACGAACGCTCTTCAACCCTCGCCCTGTGCCCACCCCTCGATCACAAAGCCATGTACACAAGAAGGAGGCAGGTGAGAGAGGCACGACCTGGCACCACCCTCCCGGGATTTCCTGACACTTTCAAGGCTCTGAGCTGCTGTGCACGGCCTGCTGGGAACATCTCCCGTTTCCTGCCCCACTGGGGTTCTCAGGGCTGCAGGAGGCAGGGAGGGGGGTTTCTCTAGCCAGGGAGAAGCCTGGCATTGACTAAAGACAGACAAGGCAAAGTGTCCGCTTGCTTTGCATCCCTGAGAGCAGAGGATGCCTGCTGTCTGACCTTCCAGGAACTGGAGACAGCTGACTCTTCCCAGGCAGCATGGAGACCAATCTACCCCGACCAAGCTCCCAGAGGTTGTGATAACCCAAAGACACACCTGTCAGGGAGTGGGGAAACCGTGATAGAGTCCCGGTTGCTCTCATGCCAACTTTCCATCGAAAGCATCCACCTGCTGCCCGCAAACCCAGATCGCGTTGCAGGGCCAGAGACATAGGACTGACAGGTTCTGGTCCTCAGCTGCCACCCCACCCATCTTGTGTCCTGTGAGACTCTGAGCAGCTGCATGCTCCTGTCTGGGACTCAGCGATCTTTCAAACCCTCCATCGGGTGTGAGACGGACCACAGGCGCAATTTTGAATGAGACGGGTGCTAACAGTTACAAGCTTCTCACTTTGGGCAAATGACCACACACACCTCTCCAAGCCTCAGTTTCCCCATCTGAGCTATGAGGGCATTAATACTACCTCCCTCGTGATGAGGTTTCTATGGAAACAGCAATTTCTAATAAAGTGCTTAGCACAGGGTCCGGCACTCAGCAAATATTCATTACACAGAATGATCAGTGGTGGGCTGGGAAGCCACCTCTAGGAGCGGGAGGAGGGGAAGGAGGCGAACCGATTTTCAGCGCTAGGCAATTTTCATGGAGCAAATACTTGCACCGTGACTGATTTCAAGCCAGTGGTTTAACAACTGGCTTACAGAACTCCTGAATATGTAACAATCGGCTCCAGTGAGCCAGCTCCAGCACCACGGGGCCGTCTATTACTGTTGTTAGCGTTGTTATTATTATTATTCAACCAAGCAGCTTTGCTTTGGTTTCTCCTTTCACACACCCCCATAAGAGTTCCCATCAACATTGGATCCTGCAGGCTAAGAACGGTTTGAAAGCCATCGGAGCACGTGATCTGGCAGGGTCTGCTGCGCCTCCACCGAACGCCCCAGGAGTTCCGTGCCTCCCTGGAGACCACTGCCCACACTCCCCGCAAGGCACAGTACTCCGCCCTCGTCCCTCACAGACCTACAATAGGCAAGTTAGGAAATACACCCAAAGGAGAGGCACAGAAGGACTAAGAAATGAGATTCTTCCTGACGTTTGCACTGCGTGGCCTCGGACAAGTCATTCGGCCTCTCTGTGCCCATCTCCTCCTCGGTTCGCAGAGACGTTAAGGTGGTGGAACGTATTTGAAAGGCCTATCACAGAATAATGTTCAATAAAACATGGTTATTATTAAGAATAGTACTGCCCTGGCTGGCCAGGGTGGGGCTCAGTGGATTGAATGCTGGCCTGCAAACCAAAGGGTCACCAGTTCGATTCCCATTTAGGGCACATGTCTGGGTTGCAGGCCAGGTCCCCAGTAGGGGGCGCGAGAGGCAACCACACATCGATGTTTCTCTCCCTCTCTTTCTTCCTCCCTCCCCCTCTCTCCAAAAATAAATAAGTAAAACAAAAATACTACTACTAACCACACAACCATCAGGTGTGAGGTCCCCACCCCTCCACAGAGGGGGCTCCCAGGCTTCCTGCTAGCTGTACAAGTAGCGCCACAGAGCTGGGCCCCTGGATCTGAGCCTCCCCATCTCCCCCTCTCCCCACCTCTCAGCTTCCACCCCCGTGCCAGGACTAATTTATTGCCTTCTGAATCCTCAAAGTCTATCAAGCTGCGGAGTGGTTGGATGGATTCTTTAATTAATTGACGCGGAATCAATGAAGAAGTGATTGTTTTGGCCCTGGCTGGGTAGAGACCCATCTCAGCTGTGGGAAATAAATAGATGACTTTGACCAAGGTGGTGGGGAAGGTGTGATTTATTGAGCTGTGTTTGGGCTGTGAGTACTAAGACCCAAGAGACCCAGCACCTGCCTGGGGAGACAGGACGGAGAAGTGAAAGGTGATCCACACACCACCCTCGAGTCCGGGAGTTCTGAGTTCAGGCCTCTACAACCCCACTTGCCAGCTGTGTGGCCTTGGAAAAGTCCCCGCACCTCTCTGAACCTCAGTTGCCCCGAGGATTGCTGTGAGGATTCAATTCTGACACGTGCTTCAACAGGGATGAACCCTGAAAGCATCCAAGAGGCCACACCGCTAAGTGAAATAAGCCAGACACAGAAGGACAAAACTTATATGATGTCATTTACCTGACATACCTAAAATATGCAAATTCACAGAGACAGAAAGTCAAGCAGAGGTTCCCAGGAACGACAGAGGGGGTGGTGGGGAGTTACTGCTTAGTGGATACGAAGCCTCCGTTTGGGACGATGGAAAAGTTGTGGAAACGGGGAATGTGATGGTTCACACAGCACTGTGCATGCACTTAATGCCACAGCTCTGTCCACCTGAAAATGGTTAAAATGTCAACTCCGTGTTGTGTCTAGTTCACCACAAGAAAAATAAGGTATACCATGTGCTTGGTACTACCTGGCTTTTAGAAAGCGCTCACTAAATAGACATCATCATCACCATCATCATCATTATTATTATTACCGCTATCATTTTAAGATCACTGGGGTTAAGTGATGTGTTCACAGAGGTAGTAGACTACAAAATATAACCAAAAAATCCTGCCCATCCCTAAGTGCATACCTTTTAAAAAGGGACTTTGCAGCTCCCACCAAGAGGTAGGGTCTGCTTCCCAGCTTGAACCTGGGCTTGGCCTCGTGACTCACTTTGGCCAATGCATTAGCTTCCCTTGACCTTTGCAAATTTGTAACTTACCACAAACTTGGCCTAAAACCACACATTCCTGTTCCCTTGTATTCCTAAAGGTCAGAAGTGATGCTAATTATTAGGCAAAAGTCGAGGGGCTGACAGGGCTTGTTCCTTCTGGACATCGTAAAGGGGGAGTCCACACCCTCGACATCTACCTCCCATTGCCTTCTCTTCTTCTGGAGTATGGCTGGGCGTCCTGCTGAAAAACGCCTTTGTGACGACACTAGGCCCACCCCATAATTCAGGATAGCACCCCGTGGCAGGGTCTTTAACGTAATCACACCTGCTGTGTCCCTTCTGCCATACCAGGTAACATATTTACAAGTTTCAGGAATGAGAACTTGAACATCTGAGGAGGGGGGGATTGGGAGGCACAGTTGAGACTTTTAGCAAATGTGACACAAGCAGAAGTTTGAGAAGTGCCGTGACGTAGAGCTAGCCCTCTCTGGCTGGGCCGGGAAACCCTCCGCCGACACGAGTGCAAACCAAGCTAGCCTGTTGGACAGTGAGAGTCACATGGCCCCTCCACCCCAACCAACAGCCAGCCCACCCCTGGTGGTGGACCCATCTTGCCGACCAGCAGCCGATGGCCAGCAGTCCTGTGTGAGCCCAGCTAGGACGCGCAGGAGAACCTTCCAGCTGGGCCCAGCTCAGATTGCCAACCTGCAGAATCTTAAGTTCAGTAAGTCGTTCTTGATTTAAGCCACCGTGTTTCACGTAGTTTTGCACACAGCAAAGCTAACCAAATCACCAGACAACCACTGAGAAGGGGAGGGAAGGAGTGTTTCTTAAACACTGACTATGTATGAGGCACACTTTTCACCTGATCTCGTTGAATCCTCACAAATTCCTCCCAGGTAGGTATTAATCGTATCCATTTCATAGATGAGGAAACTGAGTCTCAAACATGGGAAGCAATTGGCTTAAGACCACAAGGCCAGGAGGTTGCAGAACCAGGTGTCAGCCTCAGGCCCACCTAACTCCAAAGCCGTTGACCTTCCAACAGCCCCATCCTGCTCTGAAATCCCACTGAGTCGGCATCTTTATCTACACCACCGCCTTGCTCACCCCCAGTTGCCCTTCCAACAAACTCTGGCCACCTGCCCAAGCGTCACCCATCCAGCCACCCGGCCACGTGGTGGTTATTTTTCAGGCAGGAGAGCCCAGTAGTTAGACATTCAGACTGTGGCATTAGAATCAAATTCCAGCTCTTCCTTTTCCTGACTGTGTGACCTGGGACAAGTTAATTCACCTCTCTGTGCCTCAGCTTCCTTGCCAGTAACACAGGGAACACGATAATGTTTACTTTGCTGCAGGCTCTGCAGATGAAATGAGGACAGGCCAGGAAAACACCGAGCACAGTGTCTGGTATGTAGTACATGCACAGTAAATGCTACCGTTGCCATATTCTAGCACCGGAGTTGTCCCTGGGCCAACGAGGAAGATGCCAAGGTTCACCCATTTCTGAACCAGCTTCCTTCACCTGCTGCTTTTCCTGGACAAACGGAAGACACCTCAAAGCAGCAGAAAAAAGAGCCAGTCCTTACTCAGGATGCCAGCGCCCCTCGCTTTGCCCCGAATACCCTCTCTGAGCCTTCCCTTGTCGAGCCTCGGTTTCCCCATCTGTATTATAAGGGGGCAGATCAGCAGACTGTTCCATCTCCCTCTGCCACTCTGCAATTTCAAGACTTTGAGTTCTTCATGCCCCTTCAGCCCAGGAATGCTGCTATTTACTCCTGATGAAGTCCACCCGCTTCCGCAGCCCGTGATAAATTTGCACTGGGGGCTGGATCCAAAAAGAGAAAAAAAATAAATAAAGGCAAGAAAGAAAGAGGGCTGTCTTTGAAGTGAATGACATGAATTATTTCGACCTAACTTACTAATTAAGACCTCATTAGCAGCCCAAATTTGTGATAGATCAGCAGAGGACTTGGCACAATGGCTTAATTTAATGATTTCTTGCATTACTTTGTTAATCATCTTTAGTCTGATTTAATTTATGCCAATGTGACTGTCCTAATTTCTAATTAAGGCATTGATGGTGCAGACGGCCGCCATAGCATAAGAATTTCAATCAAGGCTGATACAAAAGCAGATATTCGTTTTCAAGGCCCGTGAGTTGGCAATTTGCTAAGCTGGCTGCTCATTGTTTTACTACCCACCCCCTCAAAGGTTGGGGAGGGTCTGGTCTTTGCCTGGGGCAAATGGTTTCTCACTAATCACAGACCTTTACAATCATTGATTTTTTTTAAAAGGCTCTGAAAAAGACATTGAGATTAACTAGAGCAGCCTCCTGGTTTCACACAGGAGGCAACGGGGACCAGAGAGGGTGAAGGGCTCACCCAAGGTCACACAGCTAGTTATCAAGGCAGTGAGAGAAGACCCCAGACTCATGCTCTCCTCCACCGCCACCCAGCTGGCAGCCCCATATGGCAGCTAGAAGCTTCTGCAGTTGCCAGGGATTTGGATCTGTGCATTGAAATTGGAATAATTCTAATCACTCACAGTACTTGAAGGCCCGGCTCTGAGCCTGAAATTCAACATGCATTTTTCTCAAATCCACAAATCAACCCTCCTCATGGGTATTATAACTCTCTTCCACCCATTTTACAGGTGAGAAAACAGAGGCTCAGAGAAGTAGAATGCCTGCCCAGGTACCCACAGCAAAGAAGTAGGATTTGAACCCAGGTTGGCCCGATTGGCAAGCTTGTGTTCTTATCGCCACCCTGGGCTGCCTGACCAGGTCACAACTGGGTCTCCATAGTTCTTTGTGTTAACATTATACCTAATGTGTATTTAGCTCTCACATGAGAATCCCATCCGATTCTCACAACACCCTGTGAAGAAGGCGTCATTTTCATGCCCAGTTATAAAGAAACCAAAAATCGGAGAGGTTATGTGAGCTGTCCAAAGTTGCCCAACAAGATGGCAGTGCCCAGGCACTGCACCACTCTGTCCTGTCTCCTCCTAACTCCAAAACCTGCTCTGCCACCCCTCTCTCCGGAACAGCTCTGAGCTTGGCTGGCTGGAATGGTGGGGCTTTGCCTTCGGGGAGCTAAATTGTGCCTCTGGGCTCCTTTCATGCTGACAAAGGCAGCCTGAGTCACGGAAAGGGCCAAGAGCCAAAAGCCTAGACTGCATCCTAGTTCTGCCACTAATTTGCAAATCCTATCTCCTCCCTGGGCCTCAGTGTCACCCTCTGCAAAATGCGGGGACTAGAAGAGTGGTCTCCGACATGACCGCACATTGGAACCCCTGGGGTTTAACAAACACACGTCCGTCTGTCCCCCACCTCAGACCTGATGAATCACAATCTCTGGGGACAACAGACTCAGATGGTAGCCAGCATCCCTCGTGATTCTGAATGCTTTCAACTGGTCACTCTGAGATGACCAAAACTACACTCTGGATTTTGCTACATGAACTGTTCTTCTCCCACCCTCTTCCCTAGCCCAGTAAGTGGTACCCAGATGTCCAGAGCAAACACTGGAAGTGTCGTTGGTTCCTGTCTCCCTGTCTCCCGACAACTAGCCCATCAGCGTGATCTGTCAACTCAGCCTCCACCTACATCCTAAAGCCCTGACTACTCCCCGCCCCAGCCCCCGCCCCGTCCTGCCTTTAATGGCTGCACCTGCTTCCTCCTTGATCCACTACAGCCAGCTTGGCCCCTGCAGTCCGTTCTCCTCCCAGCATCCTGGGGACTTTGGCAAAATACAAATTGGACCACTCCTTCTCCTGAGTCCAATCGTCCAGTGGGTTCCTATGATGTCTAAAATTAGAGCCAGACTAAGGGTCTTCCCCATGGTACCTCCCAGTACTCTCTCTTTAGGACACTCTGCTCCTGCCCCAGCAGCCTGCACCCTCATCTGTGAACTAGTCTCGGGGCCTTTGCACCTGCTGTCCCCCCTGCCCAGGCTCTTTTACCTGGCTCTCTGCTCCTTGGCAAGGCTCCCTAACTTGCCTAATTAAAGGGCCCCTTCCCACGTTATTCCTCACACCAGCAGCCTGCTTTATTCCCCTTGCAGCTTGGATCACTCCTATTGGAAATGATCTCACTTTCCTTCTGTCCACTGTCTGCTCCCCCTGTGATGCCGTGATATAATGAGAAATACATATTTGGACTTTGTTCCCAGTTTCTGGCACAGAGCTCCTAAAACCCTTGGATTTTCCTGAGTTCCTGGGGCTCTGCACTCACCCCAGGTAGGTAGTGGCCGAACTGAATGACAGAACAACCCGTTGATGTCCCGGAATTTGGAGACTTGGTTGGTGTAGGGAAAAGTATCCCCAAATTTGGTTTTAGACTATTGTAAGCAGTAGAAGAAGTGTTCTTTCCTTTTAGTTGGTATGCACAGTAGCACAGAGAAAGTTTTTCTTTTTATCCCCACTAGAATGTCACCTCCATGGGACCAGGGCCCCAGCTGTCTGGTGCACCAGCATCCCCATGGCAGAGCCCCCAGCACATAGCACGTACCCCCGAAGTACCTATCAGATGAACAGTGGAGTGAAAAGTGACATTCGTGTCCCTGGAAGAGCTGTGGTCGGAGCTCCAGTCCTTAGAGATGTCCCAGAATAGAAATCTTTAGGAAAGGACATCCTGGGGCGTTGAGTGCACAGGGCAGCCTCAGACCACACAGTGAGGACACCTGAGCACACCTTTCCAATGTCTGCTCTGTCCAGGAAACCCAGGCTCTATGACGCCCTTGAGTCCAATCCTAGAGAATTAAAAACTTTGAAAGAAAGTACATCTGCTAATGTGCAACGTTTATGTTAGTCAATATAGATTTATTTAATGCAATAAATGACATAATTGGACTTTTATTTCCATAATATATTTTTCCAAGATAACTAATATTTTGAGTACCCATGGCCTGCTGATGTCTCTTGAATGAACATATTTCCTATATTATTACTCTTGTATAAAACTGACATTTAAACAGTTTAATAAATGAGCAGTTATTTGACTTGTATCAGTTTCAATACATTCCAGGATATTAATAAAATACATTTCATAAGCCAGCTCAATAAACCATGCCATAAAAATTCAATGATTTATTAGCGATACACTTGCTATTAGTTGGGACAGATACTCAAAATGCCATTAGGGTTAAAATAATAATCAATCAAACTAATTAGGCCCTATTTTTCATATGCAAATATAATTAAGCATACATTTCTCCATAACTTTAAAGAGAATCATTGAAGCCCAACCTCATATGAAGAGCCCCTCACTTGAGTTAATGAAATGACAGAGTCTCGAGTTGGATATGCAAACAAAATTGATGAACCGTTCTGGGCTTTGAGGATCATAAGGAAGGTGGGAGAGGAGAGAAGAGGAGAGGAGAGAAGACCCCCTTTTCACCTGAGTCTCTTCTTTCTGGCAATGCTAATTACGGGAAAGTCTCAAGACTCAATGTGGGCAGGGGTGACGGGTCCAAGATGGTGCCATGGGCAAGAGCTCTGAACTCACACTGCTGTGTTCAAATCCTAGCTTCCCCAACAGAGTGGACCTTGGGCAAGTTAACTGTGCCTCAATGTTCTCATCTGTCAAACGGAATAATGATGATAGCAGCAGCATACACCTTGAGATTTGCTGGAAGGAGTGAATATGCACCTAGGCTCTGGGAAGTGCTTAGTAAACATTAGCCATTTTTTACTGAGAAGCAGTTTGTCCGCCCCACCCCACCCTGCCAGCCTTCACTGTCAGACCTCTCAGCCACTCGCTGGCTGCGTGACCCCAGGGAAGTCGGCTCCTCTTTCTCTGGACAGTCGGGGAGTTAGTCTACAGGACTGGGAGAGTCAGAACTAACAGTCGAGGATGTTGAAAAGTGATTGTTCGTAATCATTTTTCTGTCTCTCTTTGGGTCTAATTTGCAAGCCTAGTTGCACCCAAGGAATGAGGACAAAGGGGCAGTGGAAACCAGACCCAAGTCAGGACAGGAAGTCAGAGCACCTGGGACTGGTCTCTTTGAAGAAACGAGTCCTGGAGAGCAGAAGAGTCTAGACTGCTTCTGGCCCTGTCTGGATGCTCAGTGACTCGATTCAGACCAAGGGCTGCAGACGCTTTCTGTAAAGACACAGGTAAAAAATATTTTAGGCTTTGCAGGCCATACAGTCTCTGTTGCAATGACTCAACTCTGCTGCTACAGCATGAAAGCAGCCATAGATTATCCCAATAAAACTTAATTTACAGACAGAGGCAGCGGCAAGAGGATTGGAGCTCATGGGTCAAGGTAATGTCAGCCAATGTAACAAACAGACCCCAAAATATGCAATGGCTCAGCCATGGCAGGTGTCTGTTTCTAGCTATTCAAAGCCCAGTGCAGGAATTTCTGGTCAGGCAACTCTCTAGGATGACTTTCTTCTAGGAGGCAATAGAGACCCAGGTTCTTGCCATATTGTGGCTCCTCCATCCTTAATTCAAGCTCTCCAAGCTCACCTGATATGATTTAAATCTGTGGACAGAAAAGAACATGGAGGGTCATGCCTGGGAGGGCTCATGGACTGGGCCTGGCAGTGGAGCCCATTCCCTCCACTCACACTGGACTAGAACTTGGCCTAATGGCCACTCTAAAAGCAGGAGAGGCTGGGAGATGAACCTGAGCTGTGTGGCCTGGAAGAAGACAAACAGAACAGGGAAGGACATGGTGATCTCCACCACAGGAGTGAGAAGAACCTCAACATGTCTGTATGCAACAGGACCCTCTCCCCTTCTCCATTCTGTGTTTTTCTTAAGGTTGCCACCCTGACAAGCAGCATAATAATTCTCTTGGAGGTACTTCCCTCGATTCCAGGGTTACCTGCGCACCCCCTATTCTCCACATTCCCCATGTTTACCCAGGAGAGCATCCCCCCTTAGCTGCCTCTCCTCCTCGGCAGGCTCGCTCCATCCAGGGAACAGGGTGAGGTCCGTCTGTGTCCATCTTCACACTGGCCATCTGGGAGACGATCAATGAAAAATAAGTAATGAGTAAATAAACAAGTAAATAAATAAGATGAGCTACAATGATCAAGCACGTGAAAAATTGGGTTTTAAAAATAACAAAATAATCAAAGGGAACAAAAAAATCAATGTGGCATCTCCCTGGAAGAAAGTTCGAGAAGTAAGAAAACCCAAACATTTTGGAGAGCCCAAAGCCAAATATTGCCACCAGCTGTGACAGCTCAGCCCTAGAAAATATGACAGAATGTGCCCCCGTGAGTGTGTGTACACATGTGTGTATGGGTGTGTGCATGCTTGTGCACATGTGTGTGTGCATGTGCAGTGTGTTTTGTGTCTGCACGTGTGTGGCATGCATGTGGGGTGTGGGTGCATTCGTGTGCATGTGAGTGTGTATGAGTGTATGCTTATGTGTGCATGCTTTTGCATGTGCATGTGAGTGTGCGTTGGGTTATACTAATCTCTTTTTGTCTGAGACAAGACCTCATGACTCAATCCCTAACTCTATGTGGCTCTCCAGCCCTTTTTTCCCTCCTTAGGTCGGAACATACCGGGGCTCTGGAGAAGAGAAAGGTAATTATGCCCAGTGGGTGAAGCGCAAACTCAGCAGTTTTTGCAGAATGGCTGTGGGCCCTCCAAGGGACATCTGTGGCCAGAAACCTGGCTTCAGCCAGAAGATGTATTTCCAGCCTCAGGGAGGAAGAGAAATGAGGTGGCTGGGGCCTCTGTGGCAATGGCCTTTTTTAAAAAATCATTTCAAAATTAAATTAAATGATATTAAATTAGCAAAAGTGCCAGGGGAGCCCGGAAGTCACTCAGATAAATGGCCCAGCCTGGGCATCTTAAGATCACAGAGAAGTCAGATGCCAGGGCTCCAGCAGACCCCAGTCTCCCGGCTCTCACCCAGGCCCTGTGTCCGAATGGCCCGTGGAGTTTCCACAGAATCATGGAACAGGGCACACACTCTCAGAGAACCAGGCTCTGCAGGTCTCAGGAGTGGGGCTTTGTCTCTTAGGAAAGCTCCGAGGAGATGATTCTGACACACGCACCCTTGGTGACAAAGCATGAGCTTACCCCACCCCCTGCGTTTTGCTGAGAGGGGAAAGCAGGGGACTTGCTAGGTTCTCCTCACAAGGTGCTGGATGAGCACAGAGGGACATCAGAGGTGGTTCAGTCCCAATACTGTCTCATTCCCAAAGAAGAAGATTCAGGGGGCCTCCAAGGAAGAACACAGGGCGTCTAGGGCAGGAAGGGCTTTGCCGTACTCTGGCCCTCAGCAATGCATTCAGCGAGTGTTCCCCGTGCAGCCCTTCTGGTTGGTTCATGGGCTACTTACGGGCATTTAGGACCCAGTGGTGGCAGAGACCCGGCCAATAGCAAACAAGATCATTCCAGCTCTGATCAATGCTGTGATGGAGACAAAACAGGAGGAAGAGACAGTGACACGACGGAGGTCACTTTAAGCAATCGAGACGGCTGCTTGGAGGCAGTGACATTTGACCAGAGATGTAAATAGTGAACAGGTAAACCCAAGGATGAAGAATAAAGAGCATGATGGGAATTTCTGGTGGGCTGGGGGGACGGTTAGTAACCTGAGGGGAGGGGTCCGGGGGAAGCCTCCCTGCGAAAGCAATCTTCGAGCTAAGAACAAAAGGAGGGCTCACCATCAGTCAGGGAGAAAGGGGCAAGGAAGAGGCTCCATCCACCCATTCATTCATTCATTTGCCCATTCAGCCTTTTCGCAAATCCCTCCTGAAGACCTACTGTGCATCAAGCACTAGGCTGAGTGACAACGGTCAGCAGTGACCGTGACACCATGTGCTATCTATCAAAGACAAGGGCAGATACTGGACAAGGAATGACACCAAAACAGGGGGCTCGACCTCACCACTATGAGCGCTGGGGTGGGGTCTTCCTCAGTGGTGGTGTGCACTGACCTGAGCGCTGTAGGATGCTGGGCCACGTCCTTGGTCCCCACCCACCAGAGGCCAGTAGTACCTCCCCGTCGTGACAACCAAAACCTCCCCAGACATCACTACGTGTTCACTGGGGCGAATCAGCCCCAACAGTGGTGAGAACCAACCACTGTACCAGTGTGAAGAGAGAGGCCAGTGATATCATATGTGTATTCTTAAGAGGCAATAGGAAATAGTAGAGTTTGGGGAGGGACCTCTCTAATCCAGACCCTAAAACCTTCTGGCTCAGGGGTCTGTGTGGCACATTTCTGTACACCCAGTAGACACACCCATGCTCCTCATTTTAGCAAAGAAGCAAACCGAGGCCCTTTAACAGCTGAATGGAAGGCTTGGGGGGAAAGGTTGGGGGAGAGGGCAGGACAAGGAGGGAGCAAAGGACACACGGAAGGCGATTCAGATTCCTCCCGCTGGGGTTTAAAACCACCTCCCAGCCAGGTCCCCGCAGGTCTGCCCCACGCAGCTCAGCAAAGGGTTAACCCTCGATGTTTATTTATGAACTTGGCCTATTACTGTAGCATAATTTGAATACAGTGCCTATGAAGTTTTTTTATTACCTGCTATAATTTCATTTTTAAAGCTCTCCCTATGCCATACTTTATAAATGATATCTCAAACAAGAAATAAATTCCGTGTTGCAGCTGTGTTAACTATATTTACCCATGGGACACACTATTTTGTCCTTGACACAAAGCCCTGGAGATTGGGCTGAGAATTGCTTCGGCAGCTTTCTCCTGCTCCCACACCATGCTGCGGTGAGAGCTGCTGGGGGAGCCGCCGTGACTCCCTCTGACACCCCGCAGGGCCCCCACTGCAGCCCAGAGGGGCCTGAGCCCCAGCCGGCCAGAGGGAGTCCTGAGAAGCTTCTGGTCTGAGAGCAGCCTGGGCCCCTCTGCAGCTGGCTGTGTGGACGTGCCAGCACCCCTGGGCTCTTCTGAGCCTTTGGACTGGAAAATAAGGGCATCAGGCACATCACTGTCACCACTCCATGCTGCCCCCTCCTCAGCTGCTGGAAGCCTCCAGAATCTTTCCCTCCTCCTCTCCTGAACTCCTGCAGTCTGTGACGGAGTTTAGATCATTTCTGGGTCTGCAGAGTAAGGCTCAAGACCCAAAGTCAGCTGCTTCTATAATTTTAAGCTATTTCCCCCCTTGAAGTGAAAAAATATATATCGCAGGGCTCAGCTGACAGTAACAACAGCTTACAATTCATGGAGCACTTCCTCTTCACTGGGTGCTGTGCTAAGGACAGATGGGAGTGCGTTGGCTATTGACAGCAGCCCTTGGAGCTTGCACGGCTCTCCCCACTTTACAGATGAGTAAGCTGAGGCTCTGCAGCCAGAGGAAGTGTCCACCAGGGTGACCACCAAGGTCAGCCCAGGGAGATCAGGAGAGGAGGTGATAAGGGATACTATCTTCAGCCCTGCACCCCAAGGGGGCCCACATTAGCTTGTCACAGGAGCCGATCTCCCCGGCAAAACCATAAGCAAAGCGACTCTGGAAGGACAAGTTCTGATGGCAAAGGGAAGAGTGTGGAAGGCAGGGCAGCCTGTTAGGTGCAGATATGTCTGTGAAGACAGGCATCAATTAATCAGATGGGGTGTGGGGCAGGCCCAGAGAAGAGAGGGAGCTCAGAGATGGCCACTTCCTTACACAACACAGAATGACTGACTCTTCTTAGCACTTCAGCATCGCAGAGATAAGAACTCCGGGTGGAGGGCAGGCAGCCTGGGGTTCACGTGCTGGTTCTGTGCTACAAACATACTTGTGGCTCTGTGACTTGGGCCAGAGGCCTCAAGTCTCTGCAACTCAGCTTCTTCACCTTTAAAATGGGGACAGCAGGCAGGGGATAACCTCAAGGACAAAGGCATGTTGGCATGGAGTTAAATGGACCTGTGTTCCAATCTTGAATTTGTCACATACTTATTAGTTATGAGAGCTTTGACAAGTTGATTTGCCTGGGTGTCAAATTCCCCATCTGTAAAGTAGGGATATGACCAATAGGTCGTTTAGAGGTAAAGATAACTCAGGCAAAGCAATGGCATATAGTAGGTGTTTAATAAACAGTGATTGAAGGAGTATCTGGTGGTTGAGAGGAACAGGATCTTTGAAGTGTGAACATCTTAGCTCCCTCCTTAGTGACTTTTTATTGCTGAATCTTGATTTCCTTATCAGGAAAATGGGAATAAAAAATGCATGCTTCACGGGAATGTTAGGTGAAAGGATAGACAATAATCTTGCATGTGTCTCCCGCAACCAAGAGAATAACAGGTGCTGGCTGGTGCTGGGCCCGGAAGGGAGAGAGCCACGTGGACACAGGCCAGCCTGGATGAGCCAAGCCCCGGTTGCTTGAGTGAGTCCAGCCGTGAACAACATGAGCCCAGTGTGGATGAACCAACCCTCAGCCCCCCCACAAATCAGTGAGAATAAATTATTATTGTTTTAAACCACCAAGTTTGGTCTGGTTTGTTACACAGCATATAGTATCCTTAGCTAACTGATACAAGGAATTCAGTCCCACAAAGTAACTTCTATAGATTCATACGTATGGCGACTATTTATAGAGCACAACCATGTGCCAGGCACTGTATTCAGCACCTAACATGTTGTATCTGATTGGACCTTCCCAACCACCCCAGAAGGAAAGTGTATTATTACCATCATCTTACAGACAAGGCAGCTGAGGCTCAGGAAAGCATGGTCATTTGCCCAAAGTCATGCAACTAGGAAGAAGTCCAACTTGGATAAGAAACCCAGATGCATCTGACTCCAGAGCCCCCCATCTTGAACTAGGGCCCACAGAGGCCTCCAAGCTGTCGGGGTTCAAGCCCAGCACCCAGCACCCCGGGACATGCTGGTCTCTGTGCCTGGGGCAAGCGCGGGGCAGGCCAGCTGCATCTGGCCAACCGGGACCCTGAATGCAGGCAGCCTCTTGCCTGCTCAGTGCCCCCCATCAGGGCCACCCCCCACCGACAGTCGTTCAGGCTGAGTACCTCCCCTGCAGCCCTCTGGCACCGACCCTATAAATATTAAACCAGCGGTAATTAGGGAAATCAGTCAGTCACTGCACTCCAAGCCCTGCCACCTCCCCGCCAGGCCCAAGCTGCCTTTGACTAGGAGCTTTGTTTCTTTTAATTTGGGGACCTCATACAAGGCATGTGTCAGGGACCGGGACATCAAGCTCATCCCCTGTGAGCCTCAGCCCCTCCGGCGGAGACCCACCCCCCTCGGGGCCTCGAAGGCTCTGTCAGGAAGCGGTGGAGGGGCTCCGCACATAAGGCAGTGGGGGCGGGGGGACCAGAGGGCTCCTGTCAAGGCCCGAGACCCCCGCCCAGGGGACCCACATTGTTTTTGTGGATCATGTAGCATCAGGCTCTGGTGTCACTGCTTTACAGGGCTAATGACACAATGCACGGTGACAATGTGTCACATCAGAAAACACAGCCCCTCGCGCACTCAGGTGGGGTGGCAAGCCCCAGGGGTGCTGAGGAAACCAAAGATGGGGAATCTCCAGCAAAGGGGCTGCAGGGAGGAGAAGGCACGCAGCCCACCCGTCCCCCTCCCTGGGGAAATAAACAGCCAAATGTCCCAGAAAGCCTGGTGGAGTGAGGGGGAGTGGGAGGCAACCCACACACAGCCACCAAGAATCATGGCTCCTGTGAGTCACGTGGCTCCCCAAGTGCCACCCCATGGGCCTCTCATCTCAATAACCGATCTTGCCCGATCCTAGCAACATCTTGGTTTGGGAGATGCTAACCCCTTGTACCCACCAGAGACTGAGGCAGCTGGCGCAGGCAGGGGTAGCAGCTGCACACGTGGGCTCTGGAACCGCAGGGAACCGGGTCCAAATCCTGGCTCCAACAGTCCCTGGCCGTGTGACCTCGGGAGACTTATCTGACCTTTCTGAGCCTCAGCGTCCTCATCTGTAAAATGGGCATAAAAATAACACCTACCCCTGAGAGGGTTCAACATGAGCATACACACAGACTGTGTCACACAGCATCTGGTACAGAGCAAGTTCTTGTCGTTGTAATTGTTCTTACTGAAGAGCACATAGGCCGGAAGCGCTAGAGGTGAAATTCAAACCCAGGTCAGTTTCATTTGAAAGCCCATGACCTCTCTCCTGCCTCTCCAGTTCCTCCCAACACCCCGCCTGCCGCCCAGCCAGTCCCAATAGAGTTTTCTTTTCCTGAGATCGGCAACCCATCACCCAGCCCATGGCATTGTGGGACAATCGCAGCACTCACATCGGTGTGCCAGGTTTCAGACAGGGTGTCCACACAGGCCTCAGACACGGAAGATGGAAGAATTCCCATTTCACAGCTGGGGAAATTGAGGCTCAGAAAAAATGGAGGCATTGCCCTGTGGCCCCCAGCAAAGCAAGAACTGGACCCAAGACTAGGACCCTAGTCTCCCAGCCCCCAGCCACTGCCCTTCCACTTTGGGTAAGAATCCCTTCAGCCTGGCTAGCCCCTTAGAGTTGACACAGCAATGCATTTGTTGTATTTGACCCCCTGAAATCCTCACAGGAACACTGAGACGGGTGTAAACTCCCTGCGCTGTGTGGGGAAGCTGAGGCCAGGGCTGGCGGCGTGCCCTACGCAGGATCTCAGAGAGTGTCAGAAGTGGAGCAGGGACTGGGATCTGGAAATCCCATTCCCCAGGGGCCCGCCTCCCTCCTGGGAGAACTGGGCCCCTGTCTGGAGGCTGCCTGGAGGCCCCCATTGAAGCGGTCCCACCAAAAATAACTACGCTCCCCAAAACCGAAAAGGCTGCTGCACCCAGCCTGTGGCCCAAAGATCTGGCCCCGCAGTGGCTGCCCAGACCCGTCCAGTCCACACACTTGGGCAGGAAGGAAACCAAACCTGCGACCCAACAAAGCCCACTCGAGTGGCAGGTATTAATTGGTGCAATTAGGCGGCCCTTTCCCAAGGCCATCGAAGCTGCGGCATCAATAATTAGACTCAGATTGGAATTCCTTTGGCTCTGCGTGTAAACAGGACACTCTTTCTGCAGTTGCGGTAAATGATTTGTTCAAGGGGGAAACATTTACTGTAATTTGAAAGGAACTATTGACTGTATTATTAGTGGATGTGAGTACCCAACGGGGTGACAGGCTTTACATTTTTCTGTCTTTTGCCCAGGCCGGAGGAAAGAGATCTTTGGAAGGAGGGTCCCCCAGCTATTCTGGGTGACCTGGTATTAGAGTCAGAAAAACCTGGGTCAGACGCTGTTGATCCCCTACCTATGTGCTGTGTGACCTAGGGCAAGTAGCACAACAACTCTGAGCGTTCCTTTCTTCACCTGGAAAGTAGGAACCATACCAGTCTGTAACTTTCAGGGTTGCTGTGAAGATTACATGAGCTAAGCACAGAGAAAGTGCTCAATAAAATGAGCCATCATCATTGTTATTAGTAATAATAATCATCATTGTCATCTTTGAAGAATTCTTGGGGACCCAGAGGTGTCCACAGTTCACAACCTATCCACAAAAGGAATAAATCAAAACAAACAAACAAAGCTATAACTCACCCAACGGATCGTGACCTTGACATTTATTGAGCACCAAGTGTGTACAGACTTGAATCAGACAAGGACCCTGCCCTGTGGGTGCTCAGAGTCTTTGGTGAAAGACAGACATGAAAAAGGACAATGGCCCAAACCTAACCCCAGACAGTACTTCACAGTTCACAGAGCACGCCTACCTCCATCAGCCCCTAAAACCCTCAACTTCAGGGTTGAAAACTGGTACCATTATGTTCACTGGAGGGATGAGAAATCCGAAGTCTCAAGTCACTTACCCAGAACCACACAGAAGAGGCACAAGTGGGGTCTGAACTCAGGCCTGTCCAGGCCGAAGCCCATGACAGTCTCTTGGCAAGTTCCCTCCATGGGGCGAGGGGGTGGCGACGGGTCGAGATAGTTCATCACCTGGCAAGGACCCTCCAAAGGCCAGGATGCACCTGCTGTCCCTCGTCCTCCTTCTTGCCGCCGTGCCCCCAAGGGTGGCTCCCCCAGGACTGTCTGCACACCTCACAGGTGCCCACCCACTCTCTGCTTTGCTTGGGACCTCGCCCCTTTGGGGCACCCACATCTGTTCCTACAGGCAGCCCTCCAAGACAAGAGCTGAGTGTGGGGTCAGACAGACCTTGGTGTCTGTCCTTTGTGCGCCGAGGCCGAGCTGGATGGCCTGGCCCTCAGTCACCACACCTGCTGAATGGGAACAATGATAGAGTGGTCATGGGCATAAATACAAGCTCCGTGAGGGCAAGGAGTGTACTTTTCTTATCCATCGCTGCCTTCCTGGCAGGTAGGAGACACTCAAGCATAAAAGGAAGGAAAATTTCAGGACGAAGAGAGGGGAGAAGAGGGAGGAAAGATGGGAGGGGGGGAAGTGAGAGAGGAAGGAAGGAAGAAAAAAAGGAAGGAAGGGAAGAAGGCTGGGAAAAGGGAAGGGAGAGGAAATCTCCATCCTTCAATCCCAGCTCTCCAGTCTGCCTCTCTGTAAGGCTTCCCAGGGTCTTCCCTAACGAGAGGCAACACACAAAATACACAGAATCTATCAACTGGGGCAGGTGCCTCCTTATCAATGGCACCAACTCTGCAGTGGGACCTTCGGTTCCAAGCCCAGCAGACAGTCATCCAGCTCTCTGGGCCTCGTTTTCCTTCTCTGTGGGCAGGGGTCTGAAAGCGCAGCAACCACCTCACTGTGGCAGTTGTGAAAAGAGCTTAGGTGATCTCTAGAAGCGCATAGTGTCTGAAAAATAGGCACGGCGTAGAGTCCCCTTACATCATCACCACTCTCTTTCTGAAACTCAGTACAGTTGTAAAATCATGAGCTCCGAAGCCCAGCTTTCCCCCTCTTGCCTGGAGGATGCTTCATCTTTCCTGGGCCTCAGTTTGCTCATCTGTCAAATGGGTGTGATGACAGCTCCACCCTCACAGGGTCATTGCAGGGTTTGAGTGAGTTCATGTGGATACTCCACACAGTGGGGTGCCTAGTGTTTCTGTGTTGCTTCCACCACTGGCCACAAATGCTCGTGGTAGCCCTACTATGTGCCAGGCCCTCTGCTAAGTGAGAAGAAGGGCACTGACTAATGCCCATAGGGAGTCTCACACCATGCTTACATGCGGAGCCCACACACACATTCACAAATGCTCTTTTCCTCTCTTACTGTTTCCCAGAGAACAGCCAACCCCCGGGGAACTACACCATTTTATTAACCTGCCCAGAGACCTCAGGATCTGGGGGAAGAGGCACCCTCACACTCCCCAAGCAGCTTCTAACCTCTCAAATTAACCCACAGGTGCTCAGGCAGCCATAGGCACCTCCTCCCGCTTCCCACGGGCTCCTCCTCCGACCAGGCCTCCAGGGCCCAGAATTGGTTGAGCATCTTGACCCGCCCCCAGGCCTGGCCATTACCCTCCTTCCCACACCCTCAGCTCTTAACTAGGCATTGGTCTCCCGCCTTCACTCCTGTCCCTCCATCTACGCTCTGGATTTTGGCTGGAGCCAAACGATTTCTGTTCCAACAGAAACCTCCTTATTTCAGGCCCCTGAGCTGAGTCCCTAGAGAGTTTTCCATTTTTCTCAGAATAAACTCCTCATCACCTTCAGCATGAAATCCAGACAGAGCGTTGGAGCCTCCTGTCCACGCATAGACAGTCTTGGCCACTTCCTAGCCTTCTGCTCTTCCCTCCTTACCTCCACTCCAACCACCCTGCCCCTGCCCAGCCACCCCCCACCCCCATCACCCTACTCACCTGCTCTGCCAGCCCCAGGGCCTTGGCACTGGTGCCTGTGTCTGCCCAGCATGCTCTTCCCTCCCCTTCTCTCTGCTGTTGTTTCCGTTGTGTTAGGACCAGCTGGATGTCCCGGGACCTGCCTGGTCTCCAGAGTCGTCCGCAATCACACTTCCAGCCAATCTCCCCCACTTTCCTCCAACTTCCAATCCTGACCTTCAGAAAGGACGCTCATTCACACACAGCCACTCGCCTGTGTTTGCATCTTGCTGTCTGCGGACTGCCAAGGAGAAGGATGAGGTGCTGACTCGGGGGCGGGGCAGGGGGTTGCAGAATGCCAACGTTTATCACGTACCTCCTAGGTGCCGAGAGCTTCTTCATAGGGTGGTCCTGTCGGGTCCCGTTCTGCTGACGAATCCACTGAGGCTCAGAGAAGGAAGCACCCTCTTAAACCAGAGGCCGTGTGATGCCAAAGCCTGGTTTCTCTCCGCGGCTCCTGCCGGACGTCCCTGCTCTGTGCCAGGCCTCTGCTGAGCGCTGGGAATACCACAGCGAGTAAAACCCGCAGACTCTGCCCTCACAAAATGGGCAGTTTGTCACCCTGACATCACTCTCCCCCAAGGAACTCCGGGGGGAGGAAGAGGAGGACTTTCCTAGATCTGAAAATTCAGAATTTGGGCTGCTTTCGGAAAGCTGGTCAAACGGGTTGACTTCCACCTACAGAAAGCAGGCGGGAGGTAACGCACTTCGCAGCACAGGACGGGCGGGTGGAGGCTATTCGCTGGGATTCTGACCCTGGAGGAGGAAGGACGCTGTCTAGTCCGCGGGCTGTGCTGTGACCCGAAGATGCTGTGAGCAGTGCCCCCAACCCGCCCCCTTCTGGGTCCTCCGACACTGTCTGAGAACAGGAGCTGTTTATAAGCAGGTCCACAGGCTGTGGTGGGATTCAAACCTACGTTCTCTGGGCTGCAGAACTCAGGCTATTTATTCGCTGACCCAGGCTGCCTCCCACAGAGACGGCACAGGAGCCCAGCGCCTCCTGTGTCCTGGGAGAACCAGCTGGGGCCTCGGAGGGGGCCCAGGAGGAGGGAGAGGTGCGGGGTGGGGCTGCGAGCGGCAGCGGCGAGGATGTTTTAGTGCCCCATGAAAGCCTGAATAAATAGTGTCTAACCTTTCCCGCTCCCGCTTCCTTATCTCAATATTCCATTTAATAGCACCTTTCAGGCCTCACTAAAAGAATACGAGGGCTGTTATATCAGCTCTAAGTCACTGTTACAACAGGCCTGGCGGTCTCGGCTGCCACGAGGCCAGTGCTGGGCGATCCTGGCTCCTCCGGTCCTCGCCGGCAAGTGCGCGCCTGTGATTCCAGAGATGCCTGGCACCCTCGCCCCAGACCCACTGGGGCGTGGAGACGATGCCAGGGAGTGGGACTCTGCCAACAGCCTGCTGCGCTTGCTACGGAGCAAAATGCTCCAAAATCGGCATTAATGTCCTGGGGCTGCCTTAACCGAGCACCAGAAACTGGGAGACTTCAACCACGGGAAGGTGTCCTCCTGCAGTGGTGGAGCACGGGGGTTCGAAAGTCAGGGTGTTGGGGCGTCGGCAGGGTCGGTTCCTCCTGAGGGCCACAAGAACGGGTCCATTCCAGGCCTCTGTCCTGGGCTTATAGATGGCCGGCTTCTCCCTGTGCCTGCGCTTCTGTGTGTATAACACAACGATCACAACATAGGGGGTATCTGCAAACTGGGTACAGTGTGCCCCTCCCCACCCCTGTCCTTCTGCACCTGTCCTTCCTTTGGTCCTCCAACAACGTCATGAAGCAGCCACTGTCCTTTCCCATCTTGATGAGCAGGGACAAAGGCCCCAAGCGGTAAGGAGACCTGCCCAAGATCACACAGCCCCTGCACGGCTAACCAGGGGTGCAAGCCCAGGCCTGTGCATCCTTCCCCACGACACCCCCTGTGTGGCCCTGCGATCGGGACATCTGGGCGTGACTGCCTGCCCCGTCACTTCCTAGCTGGCTGTCCTTGGGTCTGTCTCCCTGGCTTCATCTGAAGCTCAATCTCCTCATCTGTGAAATGGGGGTACATACAGCCAGGCCCACAGAAAGGCTGCTCCAAAAGAGGATTTGCTTTGTTCTCTGATGGCGCCTTAAAATTGATCATGTGTCACTCGCAGGTAAAGTAATTTGAACTCCGCGCAGACTCAGAGATAACAGAGACAGGCAGGCAAACCCTGTGCCTGAGTGTGCAGCGTGTGTGAAGATCTGTGTGTCCCTTGGGTATCAGTCAGGCGTGCTTGTGAGCAGCGGTGTCTGTGAAGAGGTGTCTGTGTTGGGGGTGCGTGCATGCCAGGATCTGGTGGGGCCTGCGTTTGGAGACCTGCACATGTATGTGTTTTCGGACCAGACGCACCTACCAGCTGGGCTGTATCTAGGTGAGCAGACAGGAGCACGTGGCTCTGTTTGGGCATGTGTCTGCTCTGTGTTCCTAGGTGCACAGACACCTGGTGTGCACCTGTGTATGCAGAGAAGTGACTGTGCATCTGGACATGAGCTCGTGTGCATTTGCCTGGGCGTGCATGCTGTCTGCCTGTGCTGTCTGCCCAGACGCACATGCATGCGTCCCCGCCTGTGCTGATGTGGCTGTTTCCCTGCGGTTGCCTGTCTGGGGCACATGTGTGTATGCCCGTGAGCACATCTGCCCACCCAACTGTGTGAGCCTGGGCACACACACTCTGTGCCCGTGTCCGAGTCAACCCAGGGCCTCGGGTGTGCGTGTGGCTGCATCCCGTGCCTCCGCCAGCCCGGTCTGGAATGCATGTGTTCGCTGCACGCAGGGTCCAGCGCTGGGGTAAATGAGGCCTTTTCCGCCCCCGGCTGCACCCAGGGCCAGCAAGCGGCTGCACTAATAAGGCTGCTTTCCCCCAGGCGGTGGCTGCCGGAGCAGGTCAGTGAGTCCCAGCCTCAGGGCTGGGCTCCCCAGGCCCTCACCAAGGCTGCCTCATCAGCAGACCTGTGGCCTACCCTGACCTGTGCCCTCTGGCAGCCCAGGGTCAGCACAGCCCCTGAGTGGCCCCAGGGGAGACCTGTCCCTCTCCAGGCTCCATCTCCCCTTCTTTACTGAGGGACTGGCCCCCAGTCCTGAAGGGCAGAGGGACCAGGGCCCACCCGCCTACACCAGACTCCTCTTCTCTGGGCCCTGACCAGCCTTGAACATGGCCTGTCAAGGTGTCAGTCTCCCTTTCTATAAAATGGGGCAAGGAGTTGACCTGAAGGCCACGGCGTGGGCTTTTCGGATAGGCCGCCTCCCTCAAAACTCCTGATAAGATAGCCAGGGCGAGGATGAAGGAAGGGAGGGAGGGTCTCAGCTCTCAGTAAGATCCTAGTGGTGAAGGAAATGCTCCATAAACACTCATTACGGCCCAGAGCCAGACTAATGATAAGAATAATAATATTAACAAAAGTAATAATAATGGCAGCTACTGTTTACGGCTCTTCCTAATCTAGCGTGGCGCGGGGTGGTTACTATTATTACTGCAAGTGTTATTATTGCGCTCTCTCTGCTTCCTGCTCAGGATCCCTGGCTGCCCCGCACCCATCTCCCCACTCCTGGGAGCTGCCTGCCAGGAACCAGCGCTCCCGACCTCTCACTGAGGCTTAATTGGGTCTCTCAAAAGACAGAGCTGGCTCGGGGCCTGCAGGGGGCTTGGGGCAGAGGAAGCTGCAAGGAGGGGAGGAAGTTTCTCGAGACAGACAAGGCCGGGCCGGGCTGGGGGTCCCCCCTGACTTGGGAACACACCTCTCTTCCTCTCTGCAGCAAAACCCAGGCCAGAGCAACCCTAACACGCACACACGTACACACACACGCACGCATGCACGCACACACCTTGCTTTTTAAGCCCCTTGTCCATTCTTTAACCTGGAGCAAAAGCTCCACGAAACTTCATCAAGCCCAGACAATGCTGAGATTAGTTCCTCAGAGCCAGACACACTGGGGTTGGAATCCTACCTCTGCCTCTTCCCGCTGTGTGACCCTGAGCCACCAACTTTCCCTCTCTGAGACTCTGTTGTCTCCTCTCGAAAATAAGGATGGCAATTATGCCCAGGCCATCACAGGTGGCTGTGAAGATTAAATAGTAAAATGCAAGGAAAGAAGTTATCCCGGTGCCTGGCATAGAGTCAGTCCTTCTGTGTCGGCAGTACTATTACTATTATTATTATTATTATTATTATTATTCAGTCAGATTGGGAATAAATTTTGCTGCTACAACAAGTAACTCCCAGATCGTTACAGGTTTATTTCATGCTTGCACTGCATGTCTCTCAGGCTGGCATGGAGTAGGGAGGCTTTCATTATAGCCACTCGGGACTCAGGGTCCTGGGGCACAGCCCTGATCTCAAATGTTACCAGTGGCTGTGTGGAGGGAGCCAGAGAACTCTGGAAGGTCTCCCACCCTCAGCCATGAACAGCCCCAGCCTGGAAAGAAATATGCCCTCGGTTCATGGGCCAGAAGTAGTGACATGGTCCCAACACCTGAAAGGGGGCCAAAAAGACAGAGATCTGGTGAACAGTATGTTTGCCTTCTACAGTAACAAGGGCCTATTCAGAATTCTAGAACCTCACACACAGGAAGAATCTAGTTTCGGATTGGGGAAGAGACTTACCCAAGGTCACACAGCAAACGTGATTTCAGAACTGGAACCTCCACCCAGGTCCCCTGGCTTCCTCGCCAGGTTTTTCTTGTCCACCCTATAGCGTCCCCTTGACCCCAGTGGCCCAAATGCACCAACACAATTCTGGCCAATGAAAAACCTCCTGGGAGAATTCTGGAGGTTTCCCCCTTTTTAAAAAAAAAAAAAAAAGAAGTGGAGAAGTAGAAGTGTCTCCCCTAGTTTTGGATGCTGTTGTGTGAGTATGAACCACAGCAGCTATTTTGTGCCCATGAAGAAATACTGTTGAGGACAGAAGCCCACACTCTGAGGAAAACAGAGTCGACTATGGAAAGAACAGATCTTTGATGATGTTATTAGCCCTGGAGCTGCCCTACCTCTGGACTTCTTGTTACACAGGATAATAAATTGTCTTTCTTCTCCACCAGAATACTCCACTGCGTGGGCCCAAAGAACACATCGTTGGGCTCCATCTTATCATCTGTGATTAGCACAGCACTGTTCATAGTTGGCACTCAATGTTTGTTGAATGAATGAAGTTATTCAGGCATGCTTGCTCATTCATTCATTCTTTTGTTCCAAGA
>PVKM010007641.1:0-40975 GCA_004027735.1 Carollia perspicillata | reverse complement strand
TCAACAGCGGAAGCAGCAGCCACCATTTCATTGTCCTCAGGGAACACTCCTGAGCTTCCAGAAGCTCTACTGGTCTGTTATTGAGGAAATGTATGTATTCACTTGAAATTTAAATTGAAGATGTCTCCCAAGTGTGCTACTGGTCAAAGATAATAAAAACAAAATTCATGGGAATGATGGTTGTATGCAGGATGACAGGATGACCAGTGGGTTTCCGTGTGGGGCACTTTGCCCACATTCACTTTCCTCTGAGAGTGCTGGGTAAGCAAAGCAGCAGCCAGGCCTCCTAGGACGGTGGGAGGCCCACAGGGGGTTTCTGCTCGAGGCTTCATGGACGGAAGGGGCGGAGCCAGGGCCCCGGTGCTGCCCGCCCCGCCCTGAGTGCCTGCCTGGCTGCTCTGTGACGCCTGGGGACAGAGTTGTGCAACAAACAAAAACACCCTCAGGGGGCTCATGTTCTAGCCCCGGGGAGAGGGACACCCCCAAGCAGGTGTGTGTAATGGCAGTGAGAGTCGAAAGGCAGGTGAGGAGGGTGTATGGAGGCCAAGGGTCACTTTCCATAGGTGGTCGGGGATGACATCTGATAGGGGGACATTTGAGCCTAGATGTAAAGGGGGAGAAATGGCAGATGTGTGAAATGGGCAGGGACGCTCAGAGGGAGGAAGGGGACAGAGAGAGCAGCGAGCACGCTGTTGCAGGAGGACCCTGCGCATCAGAGGGGCAGTGTCACTGAGTACCAGGAGATGCGTGGCTGGCGCTCAGGTAGCCAGGGCAGAGGGGAGGCCGACACCACCTGAGAAAGAGTGCGGCAGGGTCTCCAGGGCATGGCTGCCCACTCCAAGGGCTTTGCCCTTCATGAATAGAGAGCCCCTAGAGGGTTTGACGCACCACAGTGACCTGATGTCTGTGTTAAAAGGACCACTCTGGCTTCTGTTGAGAATGGACTTTGGTGCAAACAGAGCAGAAAGGCCAGCTGGGAAGCCCATGCAAGGAAGGCAGTGGCACAGCCCAGGTGGTCCCAGAGGAGGCCGTGGCAGTTGGTTGGAGTCAACATTTATTTTTAAGGTAGATGTGATGGCATCTTGCTGATGGGCTATGGGATGTGAGACAAGACATGGTCAAGGATGGTGCCGTGGCTCTGGCCTGAGCAGGGGAAGGGATGCAGCTGCTCTTGACTCAGATGGGAAGACTCGGGAGGAGCAGGTCTGCGGGGGAGTGAGATATGCCTGGGACGGAACCAAGATTCAGTTCCGGATGTGCTATGTTTGAGGTGTCCAGGAGGAGTCCTGGTTAGAGACACAAACATGGACGCAATGAGCACATGGTATTCATGGAAATGGACGCTATCACCTGCTGTGAGAACAGCAGGGACAGCATTGTCCCTCAGGGAGTGTGCTGGAAATTTGTGGGGACATTTTCAGTTGTCACCATGATTGGAGGTGCCACTGATACTTAATAGGTGGGAGGACAAGGAGCCTAGGTGTCCTACGATGAATGTGACATTCCTGCATAAAGACTGCATAAAGACTGTCCCACATCCCCCGCAATTTTCCCCTATTTCATAGACATTCACGTAGGTGGAATACTTTGTCACAACCGGAGCCTGGAGTGTTCCCTTCATTTCATGTACAAAAACCATGTACTTTGTGCACAGCTTTAAGAGTCACTGACCTTTCTAAGAGTGACGAGGGGAGGCTGCAATTGGGTTCTGAGCTTTACCAGCTCCGAAGGTCTAGCAACCCCGTCCCTCCCTCAGTGTCCTTCACGGCACCCAACGCACAGACCCAGGACCCTGAACTGGTCCGCATTGCAGCTGTCACCCCAGTGTGCTAAGGAGCACTACAGGTACTTCTGTGCAGTCATGCTGAGCCACATGCAGATGGCAACACCGATCACTTAATTATAAACTAGTGTCCTTTTATAGCTAGGATATTATACTAATTCTTCAAAACCATTTGTGTAGGTAGGGTATGCCACCTTTGATTTTATCTCAGGGCAGTGAACCAGGTGTTGGATGTGACACAGTAGCTTGAAAAGAGTCGAGGCCCAAGGACTGTGCCCGTGGCCCACGCCAAGTTGCAAGCCCAGGGCAGGGTGAAGAGTGGGCAGCGGAGGCTCCAAGATGCTGCCCTACGGGAGGAGACGATGGAGAAAGAAGACATTCCCAGACACAGAGCCTCATCAACAGTGTTCATTCTGCTGACTGTCATGTAAGACAAGGATGGAGAACTGACCACTGGGTTACCAGGGTCATCAGTGACCCGAACCCCCACCTAGTCGGGTGCTGGGGGTGACACTGACAGGAGCGCCCACAGAGTCCAGGGAAGGGGATCTGAACCATGGTGAACCCTTTTGCAGGATTTCTTTCTCGACCCCAGGTGCCCCAGCTTCACCACCTTAGCTCTGCTCCTTTAGGTCAGGACAGGTCGGTTCCCCTGGGACCCTCCTTGGAGGCTCTGTTCCAGCCCTGAGAGGCTACCAGCTTTGCTCACTGCCCTCCCCAGTCCTCCCGAGCAGGATGCTGGATGCCCAGCTTCCTGGGCCTGGGTGTTTCAGTTGGTACCTTGCTGAGTTGGGACTCAAAAGCCAGCGAGGTTGAAGACTTAGAACTTTTCATGCCACAAGAGGCAGCGGGAAGGGGCCGTGCACGGTCGATCCCATGGGTCCCTGCTTTGGTGACTGGACTCCAGGCCTTGGCTGCGCTCCTCATGTTCGTTAAGTGGGTCTGTCTTGCTGCAGAAGAAATGAAGAAAAAAACACTTGTGTCCACAATTGAACCTGCTAAGTAACATCACAGAGCTTTACTCAGGCACCACATTCACCATTGTTACTGTGGAGAACCAGTATGTCTGCCTGGGCTGCAAAGCGGCTCTCATCCTAAGGTGCCCCTCTTTGCATGAGGCTAATCTTCCAGCTTCACAACAGCTGCTGCCGAGCTATAAAGACATGTGTGCAACATCACTGATGTTCGGACATTACTTTTCGGTATATGATGGCTTCTTCTTAGTCAGGGACACCTAATACAATGTTACTATATACCCATACACTACCTGTATTTCCCCATGTGAAACAGGCCAGCTTGAGCCAAGACACGCCATGTCCATAAGCCTTGCAGCTTTAGGGCTGACAATGGCACACCCTACCTACTTTTTAAATAGACATGAACGAATTACTTGAAAATTGGGTTTCACAGAAGCATAGCTTTTCTTGTTTTGGACACATATGGATAACATTTACAAATTATTAGAGTATATTTTAATTGGTCAGACCTGACGTTATAGGACAGAGTTACTGCTCTAACTAAAATATTTTATGAAATTAAAATTGTTCAAAGTAGCAGCATGCAGTTAAAGACCTATGGGGGAAATCGGCCTACAAAGAGACATGGGAAGCAGGCGAGGTCCTGCAATCAGCAATCAGTATTGCACTCCTGGGCGAGGTGTGGCTGACCATCTCTGCACCTCTCCGAGTCTGTTTCTTTCATCAATTGCACCATGGGACTGAATAAAATGTCCTCTAGGATTTCATCCAGCTCCAATCCCAACCCTGCCCATCCCCACAGACTCTAATTACCACGAGTGTGAGACAGAACACCAAACCGCAGATAATGCTTCATCCTTTCAAAGAAACAAATTTTAAAATGCACTGTAAAAAACACCAAAAGGTGATGGATAATTCCAGTGGCCACACTCGCAGGACCCAAGGGGTCTAATTAACTGCCCCTAAGGGATGACAGCTGGTGTTCGGTGGCTCTGGGCCTCTTCCCCCTCCGATGCATCCCAGTATACCCCGTAGCCCTCCGTGAGAACAGCAACAGTCTGCCTCCCCAGCCTTGCTCAGGCTGTGACCTCCTCCTGTTCTCCACTTTTCCTGGCCAAAGGAGACCATTTCAACAGACCGAGTCTCTCAGCCAGGGCCATTCTGTTCCTATTCATACATTTTCTTTTCACATCAAAGCAATTCAGTATATTTCCTGACGCCAGTCATTCCACACAGAACAGCAGGGTGCACTGGGGCGAAGCATGGTCTGGGATGGTTGTGAAACAGGATAGATAACACGGGAAGAGTCAGGTACAGACCATGCAGGACACTTACAAGCTTGCAGTGGGAATCGAGTCAGTTTCTCCACCATCATTATCTTTTAGTGAAAGGTCACTACAATTGAAAAATAGTTCCAAAGATGCTGCGGAAAGACAGCTCTGCGTTTGCCCAGGCTATAACTGAGTATACTAAAAATTTACAGTTGGTTCGTTGTTTTATAACAAATTCTGAAGCCAGTTTTATATTCCAAAATATAAAAACATTAGTGCTTGATTTCACAGGTGTCCATTTTTTATTTAAAAAAATTGAGTGTGAATCCAAATGATTTTGAAGTTTTTGGGTTCCACCGGCTCATAAAAGGTGTCCTTGTGCTTCCAGGTCCACATCATGTGCTTCCTTCCCAGGAATTTTCCTTCCGCCCCGTGTCTTCCCTTTCTGTGATTATGACTCTCCTTCAGGTCTCCATCATGCCCCTCCACATCGGTAGATTTGTCTCTGTTCCTTTACATGTTGAGACTATCCATTACACATCTGCAAAAATATTCTTTCGTGGACACTGCTTCTATCCCATTGTCCCATTGGTCAAACACTTCAGTCTTGTTGGGACCCATATTTTAATTGTTCACTCATTTATCTGTTCATTCAACAACTATGTACTGAGTGTTTACTATGTACCAGGCACTCTTCTAAGCACTGAAAATACAACCACCAGCAAAACAGACAAAAGAAAACCAGTGCTCTCATGAAGCTTATATTCACTCACCAGAATCTAGCAGACCTTCACTCTCTACCATCCATCCCTAATTGGACCCTGTCGACCCTTCCCTCTTCTGTTCTTCCCACGTCTCCCAGTTCCCTCCTCACCAAGCAGCGACCTAGTTACTCTCCAACACAGATTCTCTGAGCCAAGTAGATTCTCTGAGCCAAGTAGATTCTGCCAAGCAGATTCTGACCTCATTCCTGCTCGCCCACACTCCTCTCCCTCTCCCATAAGAACATGCACCTTTGCTGGTCCTCACCCTTGGAATACCATCTCTCTTCTCATTCTCCAAATTCTGACTCAAATAGTGTGAAGAGTATTTTCCGCTCTGACAGATTCCTTCACCAGGTCTTCCCTGTACTATTCTTCTGTACACTTGATGGCAAATCCCTTTAAGTATTCAGGAGCTGTTTCATAGGGTTAAGCTTGCTGCCTTCGGCTAAACAGATGATTACAAAAATTCCAAGGTCTAAGCGAGTCAGTGAGGCACAGCTGAAAGAGTCCAGGACCAGCTGTTGGGCGACGGGGTTTCTCTTCTGGCTCTGTTACCAACCACTTAGTCTATAATCTGGGGCACCTTGAGCACATCACTTAAGTGCCTCAGACTCCAGTACTCTCCCTCACTGAAATGAGCAGGTCTCACCAGAAACATGGGTGGTCTATTCAACCTCCCTTGCCATCCTTCAAGTCTATCACTTTTCATTCTGCAATCACTCTTTTTTTATAGCCAACATTTTAAAATTGAATTTATTGAGGTGACACTGATTAATAAAATGGTACAGGTTTCAGGTGCACAACTCTACAACACATCATCTGTGCACTGTGTTGGGTGTTCACCACCCCAGGTCGAGTCTCCTTCCATCACCGTTTATCTCCCTTTACCCTCTTCTACCTTCCCCACCCCCCTTCCCTCTGGTCATCATCACCAAACTGTTCTCTGTGACCGTGATTTTTTGCTGCTTAATCTCCTCACCTTTTTCACCCAGCTCCCCCGCGACTACCTTCCTCTCTGACAGCTGCCATCTGTTCTCTGTATCTATGAGTCTGTTTCTATTTTGTTTGTTAGTTTATTTTGTTCATTAGAGTCCACATGTAAGTGAAATCATATGGTACTTGTCTTACTCTGACTGGCTTATTTCACTTAGCATAATGGTCTCCAGTCCACTCACGCTGTTGCAAAAGGCAAGATTTTCTTCTTTTTTACAGCTGAGTAGTATTGCATCGTGTAAATGTATCACAGCTCTTTGATCCACTCATCTACTGATGGGCACTGGGGCTGTTTCCAGATCTTGGCTATTGCAAATAACACTAAAATGAATATAGGGGTGCATATAGTCTTTTAAAAATCAGTGTTTTGGTTTTCTTTGGATATATTCCCAGAAGTGAAATTGCTGGGTCATAAGGCAGTTTCATTTTTAATTTTTTGTGAAACTCCACACTGCTTTCCACAGTGGCTGCACCAGTCTGCATTCCCACTAACAGTGGGTGAGGGTTTCTTTTTCTCCACATCCTCACCAATACTTGTTTGTTGATTTATTGACGATAGCCATTCTGACAGGTGTGAAGAGGTGATATCTCATAGTGGTTTTAATTTGCTTCTGATAACTAGTGACATTAAGCATCTTTTCATATGTCTACCAGCCATCTGTATGTCTTCTTTGGAGAAATGTCTATTTAGGTCTTTTGCCCATTTTTAATTGGATAGGGTTTTTTTTTTGGTGTTTAGTTTTATAAGTTCTTTATAAATTTTGGATATTAACCCCTTATCAGATGTATAATTGGTGAATATGTTCTCTCATTCAGTGGGTTGTCCTTTCATTCTGTTGATGGTTTCCTTTGCTATGCAAAAACTTTTTAGTTTGATGTAGTCCTATTTGTTTATTTTTTTTCTTTTGCTTCCCCTTCCTGAGGAGATATATCAGAAAATTTGCTATGAGAAATGTCCTAGATTTTACTGCCTTTGTTTTCTTCCAGGATTTTTATGTTTTGAGTCTAACATTTAAGTTTTTAATCCATTTCTAAAAATCTTCACCTGAGGATATGCTTATTGATTTGAGAGAGGGAGAGAGAGAGAAAGGAAGGGAAACATCACTGTGACAGAGAAACAATGATCATTTGCCTCCTGTATGCATCCTGATAATCTGTAATCCATTTTGAATTTATTGTTTCTTTTTTTGTTTTTTTTTTTCTGCCTCAAAAAACTTTATTGTTTCCATTTGGTCTAATGCATGAGAGAAGGCTCCAGAGAGGTTACAAGGAGGCCTAGTGGTTTCAGGGAGAGGCTCAGGCAGAAGCCAGACACCAGGGGAACACACAAGGGCCCCCCAAAGGCCTCTGGGCTCCAAAGGCTCCTACTCATTTTTGATGGGGGAGCTTTTTGAAGAGACTCTCATCCAGCCTAGCCTGGGGTCTGGCTGGATTGAGAAGGTGAGTCAGGTGGTTGCCCATGTTCTTGATGAGTTTCACCTCCAGGTGAAACCAGGTGACATCAGGAAGTGGTTCTCCAGGAAGTCACAGAGATGAGGGTCTGTGTGGGCAGAACCAGGGGCCTGCAGATCCACAAGTGCCTGGGTCAGGTTCTTCTCCAAGGCCAAGGCGGCTTCCCTGGCATCCCGAGTGTCACCCCACTCACCTTGGGAAGGCTTCAGCACATTCCAGAAGAGAATGTGGCCACTGTGCTGGTTTTGCACCTTTAAGGGATGCTCAGTGCCCTTGTGCTTCCTCTCGGCTGACTCTCAGAATAAGTGGCCCACGTCCCACAGAGTCATATCACATCAGTGGAAATAGAAGCCCAGAGAGAGTTAGATGTAGGAGGCCCACAGATGCAGGTTGGCCAGGCAGTTGATGGCAGCCTCTACTTTGGTGGAATAATTCTGATGAATTTGGGAGCTGATGGTTATTTGGCAATGGGTTTAATTAAGGTAAAAAAAAACGGTGTCGCCTGATCTCGGAGGCTGAGTATGGCCAAGGTGGTTCTGGTAGTGATAAGAATAGAGGTTGGAGGGTGGTTAGAGGCTGGGGGAAGGGGCATCCCTGCGTCTGTCCCATCCAAATTCTGCCTAAGCAACAGACAGATCTGGGGGATTGCTGAGGGCACTGCCTGAGTTTATTCTGGCATGTGGTGTAAGAAGGTAGTCTAGTTTCTTTCTTTTTTTTTTTTGCATGTATCTGTCCAATTTTCCCAATACCATTCATTGAATAGACTGTCTTTACCCCATTGTATGTCTTGCCTCCTTTGTGAAATATCAGTTTGACTATAAAGGTGTGGGTTTATTTCTGGGCTCTCTATTCTGTTCTCTTGATCTATATGTCTGTTTTTATACCAATACCATGCTGTTTTGATTATTACTATGGCTTTGTGGTACAGTTTGATATCAGGTAATTTGGTTCTTCAAAGTTTTTCTTCTTTTTCAAGACTGCTGTGGCTATTTAGGGTCTTTTGTGGTGTCATATACATTTTTGGAATATTTATTCTAGTTCTGTGAAATAAGCCATTGGTGTCAGGGAATTGCATTAAATCTATAGATTGCTTTGGGTAGTATGAACATTTTAATGATGTTAATTCTTCCTATTCATGAGCTCAGTATATGCTTCCATTTATTTTTATTTGCTTCAGTTTTTTTTCTTCAATGTGTTATAACTTTCCAAGTACAGATCTTTTATATCCTTGGTTAAATTTATTCCTAGGAAAATTTTTGGAAGCAATTTTGAAAGGGATTTTCTTAGTTTCCCTATCTGATAGTTCATTATTGGTGTATAAAAATGCAACTGGATATTTATTTTGCATCCTGCTACTTTACCAAATTCATTGATCAGTTCTAGTAGTTTTTTGGTGGAATCTTTATGGTTCTATATGTACAGTATCACATCATCTGCAAATAATGACAGTTTTACCTCTTCCTTTCCAATTTGATGCCCTTTATTTCTTCTTCTTATCAGATGCTGTGGCTATAACTTCTGGAACTATGTTGAGTAAGTGTGGTGAAAGCAGATATCCCTATCATATTCTCAATCCAAAAGGAAGTGTTTGTAGTTTTTGCCCATTGAGTATGATGTTGGCTGTGGGCTAGTCACACATGGCCTTTATTACATTGAGGTATGTTCTCTCTATTCCCACTTTGCTGAGACTTTTATCATAAATGGGTGCTGGATTTTATCGAATGTTTTTTTCTGAATCTATTGATATGATCATGTGGTTTTTAATCCTTCATTTTGTTTATGTGATGTATTGTGTTTATGGACTTGCATATCTTTAACCAACCTTGTATCCCCAAAATAAGCCCCATTTAGTCATGCTGCATGATCTTTTTAATGCATTGCTAGATATGGTTTGCTAATATTTTTGACCTATAATTTTCTTTCTTTGCAATGTCTTTATCTGGCTTTGGAATTAGGACGAGCTGGCTGGCTTTGTAAAATAAGATTAGGAGTCTTCTCTCCTCTTGAGTATTTTGGAATAGTTTGACAAGGACAGGTGTTAGTTCTTCTGAGAATGTTTGGTAAAATTCACCTGTGAAGCCATCCAGTCTGGGTTTTTGTTTGTTGAGTTTTTTTGTATTGTTATTATTACTGCTTCAATTTCATTAGTTGTAATCTGTCTGTTTAGATTTTCTGATTCTTCCAGATTAAGTTTTCAAAGATTGTATGTTTCTAGGAATTTATCCATTTCTGCCAGATTGTCCAATTTGTTGGCATATGGTTGTTCGTAATAGTTTCTTACAATCCTTTGTATTTTTTTGGTGTCAGTTGTTACTTCTCCTTTAATTACTGATTATATTTATTTGGGTCCTCTCTTTTTTTTCTTGATGAGTCTGGTTAAAGTTTTGTCAATCTTGTTTATCTTTTGAAAGAACCAGTTCTTGGTTCCATTGATCTTTTTGTATTTTTTTAGACTATTTCATTTATTTCTGTTCTGATATTTATTATTTCCTTTCTTCTGCTCATGTTGGGCTTTGTTTATTGTTCTTTTTCTAGTTTCTTTGGTGTAAAGTTAGATGTTCATTTAAGTATTTTTCTTTGTTTCTTTAGGTTTGCCTGTAATGCTATGAATTTCCCTCTATGGACTGCTTTTGCAGTGTCCCATAGATTTTGGGTTGTTGTATTCTCATTTTCATTTCTCTCAAGGTATCTTTTGATTTCTTTCTCTGATCTCATTGTTAACCCATTCATGTTTAGTAACATGTTATTTAGCCTCCAAGTGTTTGGGTGTTTTTCAGTTTTTATCTTGTGATTGATTTCTAGTTTCATACCATTTTATTCAGAGAAGATGCTTGATATGATTTCAGTCTACTTAAATTTATTGAGACTTGTTTTGTGGTCTTACATGTGTTCTGTCCTATGACATATTCCATGTGCACTTGAAAAGAATGAATATTCTGCTGCTTTGGAATGAAATGCTCTGAATATATCAATTAAATCCATGTGGTCAGGTGTATTGTTTAAGGCTGCTGTTTTCTTTTTTTTTCTTTAAATCACTTTCTTTTACTTGCCTATTATTCATTCATTCATTCAATACCAAATCAATATTTAAGGGTACCTAGCCTGGGCAGATTGTACTAGGCATTGCACATATAAGCCCATGGGATTATAAAGCAACATATCATTTCCTGTTTCCCATATCAATTAAACTGCAAGAAAATTAAGTCACAGAATCCTTAGTGAAAGATATAATTTCAGTCATATTCTTCAATCCCTGGTAATAATGGTGGTGATAACTCTCCATCCCTGTAGTCAATGTACACATGGCTACTGTTTTCTTGTTGTTTACTGTCTGAAAGATCTATCCACTGATGTCAACAGTGTATTATTAGTCCTCTACTATGGCTGTATTACTGTTGATCTCTCCCTTTATGTCTATCAAGAGTTGCTTTATATATTTAGGTGCCCTTATGTTGAGTGCATAAAGGTTCACAAGGGTTATATCCTCTTGCTGGATTTTTCCCTTTATTATTAAGTAGTGTCATTCTTTGTTTCCTACTATAGATTTTGTTTTAAAGGCTGCTCAACAGATGTAAATATTGCTATCCCAGCTTTCTAAAAGTTTCGATTTGCATGAAATATCTTTTTCCTTCCTTTACTTTCAGTCTGTGTGTATTTTTCATTCTGAGGTGGGTCTCTTATAGACAGCATATAAATATGGGTCTTGTTTTCTTATCCATTCAGCTCTGCTATGCCTTTTGGTTGAAGCATTTAAGCCATTTACATTTAAATTGATTTTTTAAAAGAGTTTTACTTATTTATTTAGAGGGGATGGGAGGGAGAAAGAGAGGGAGAGAAACATCAGTGTGTGGTGTTTCACTAACTTTACACGGCCCCCACTGGGGACCTGGCCCGCAACCCAGCATGTGCCCTGACTGGGAATTGAACTGGAGACCCTTTGGTTTTTGGCCTGAGCTCAATCCACTGACCTACACTAGCCAGGGCTAAATTGATTATCGATAAGTATGTATTTATTGCCATTTTTCTCTATTAACTATGTTCCTCTGTGTTTTTTTCCTTCTTCTTAAAAAATACCCTCTAACATTTCTTGTAATTTTAGCTTCATGGTACCAAACTCTTTTAGCTTTTTCTTGTTTAGGAAGCTCAGTATTTCTCATTTGATGATAGCCTTGCTGGGTAAGGTAGCCTTGGTAGCAGGTCCTTGCTGTTTATCACTTTCAATATTTTATGCCAACCAATTCTGGCCTAAAATGTTTCTGTTCAGAAATCAGCTCACAGTCTTATGGGAGCTCCCTTGTAGGTAACTAACTGTCTTTCTCTTGTTGCTTTTAAGATTCACTCTTAGTCTTTAGCCTTTGCTAATTTAATTAAGATGTATCTTGGTGTGAGCCTCTTTGGGTTCATCTTATTGGGGCTCTCTGTGCTTCCTGGACTTCTATGCCTTTTTCCTAAGAAATAAGGAAATTATTTCTTAAAATAGTTTTCTTAAAATCGTTTCTTGATCCCTTGATCTTTGTTGTCTCCTTATGGTACCCCTATGATGAAGTTGAAGTTGCACATGATATTGTTCTGAAAGTTCTTTAAACCACCCTTTTATTTATTTTAAAGTAAATATTAGTGATTATGCTATTACACTTGTCCCATTATTATTTCCCCCTTATCCTCCTCTGCCCAGTACCCCCATTCCCTCCAGCAATCCTCCCCCTTAGTTCATGTCCATGGTTCATACATAGAAGTTCCTTGGCTTCTCCATGTCCCATACTATTCTTGACCTCCCTCTGTCTATTTTGTACCTACCATTTATGCTTCTTTTCCCCTATACCTTTCCCCCCATGCTCTCTTTTCTCCTCCTCACTAATCCTTCTCCATGTGATCTCCATTTCTGTGATTCTGTACCTGTTCTAATTGTTTGCTTAGTTTGTTTTTGTTTTTTTAGATTCACTTGTTGATAGTTGTGAGTTTGTTATCATTTTACTGTTCATAGTTTTCTTCTTTTTCTTAGATAAGTCCCTTTAACATTTCATATAATAAGGGCTTGGTGATGACGAATTTTTTAAACTTTACCTTGTCTAGGAAACCCTTAATCTGCCCTTCCATTCTAAATGATAGCCTTGTTGGATAGAGTAATCTTGGATGTAGGCCTTTGATTTTCATCACTTTGAATACTTCTTTCCAGCTCCGTCTTGCCATCAAATTTTCTTTTGAGAAATCACATGATAGTCTTATGGGAACTCTTTTGTTCCCATAAGCCAGGTAACTCTCTTCTTTTCTCTTGATGCTTTTGAGAGTCTCTCCTTACTTTAATCTTTGGCAATTTAATTACGATGAGTCTTGGTGTGTTCTTCTTTGGGTCCAACTTATTTGGGAATCTCTGAGCTTCCTGGACTTTATCCTCACTTAAAAAAATTTTTTTCTTGAACTTTCAGCCAAGATGGAGGCATAGGTAGATACACTTTGCTTCCTTGCACAACCAAAAGAAGGACAACAACAAATTTAAAAACAAAAATCAACCAGAACTGCTAGAAAATCGAACTGTATGGAAGTCCAGCAACCAAGGAGTTAAAGACAAAACATTCCTCCATACTTGTAGGAGGGGCAGAGATGGGCAGCCAGGGTGGAGAGGGTGCATGGCAAGGCAGCAGACCAGGCCTGCGAGGTTGTGCGACAGGCCTGGCAGTCCCACTCACATGCAGATAAGCGGGGAGGAACAACTGAGACAAACCATGCAACCCAGGGTTCCAGCACAGGAAACTAAAGCCTCAAAACCTCTGGCTGTAAAAATCTGTGGGGGTTGTGGTGGTGGGATAAACTCCCAGCCTCACAGGAGAGTTTGTTAGAGAGACAAAGGTGGTCCTAGAATGTACACAAGGCCACCCACCTGGGAATTCGCACCAGAAGGGCCCAGTTTTTTGTGGGTAGCAGGGGAAGTGACTGAAAGCTAGACAAGATCTGAGGAAGCAGCATTGTTCCCTCTCTCACCCCTCCCCCACATATAGTGCCATAATGAAGTGAAGTGGGTTACCTTACCCTAGGGAATACCTAAGGCTCCGCCCCTTACAAGGTAACAGGTGTGCTGAGACAAGAACTATGGGCCCAATGAAAGAACAGATCAAAATTCCAGAAAAAGAACTAATCAACAAGGAGACAGCCAACCTCTCAGATTCAGAGTTCAAAACACTGGTAATCAGGATGCTCAGAGAAATGGTTGAATACAGATGCAAAATAGAGGAAGAAGTGGAGGCTATGCAAAGTGAAATAAAGAAAAATATACAGGGAACCAACAGTGAAGAAAAGGAAATCAGGACTCAAATAAAAATTTGGAACAGAACAAAGAAAAAAACTTTGAACCAGAACAGAATGAAGAAACAAGAATTCAAAAAGAAAATATGAGAAAAAATGAAGACAGGCTTAGGAACCTCTGGGACAACTTTAAACATTCCAACATCCAAATCATCGAGGTGCCAGAAGGTGAAGAGGAAGAGCAAGAAATTGCAAACTTCTTTGAACAAATAATGAAGGAAAACTTGCCCAATCTGGCAAAGGAAATAGACTTCCAGGAAGTCCAGTAAGCTCGGAGAGTCCCAAATAGGTTGGACCCAAGGAGGAATACACCAAGGCACATTATAATGAGATTGTCTAAGATTAGAGATAAGGAGAGAATCTTTCTCTTTTAAAGATTTTTTTTTTTTGAGAGAGGAGTAGGAAGGGAGAAAGAGAGGGAGAAACATCAATGTGTGGTTGCCTCTCACATGCCCATAATTGGGGACCTGACCTGCAATGCAGGCATGTGCCTTGACTGGGAATTGAACCAGCCACCCTTTGGTTGGCAGGCCAGCACTCAATCCACCGAGCCACACTAGCCAGGGCAGGAGAGAATCTTAAAAGCAGCAATAGATAAGGAGAGAGTTACCTACAATGGAGTTCCATAAGACTATCAGCTGATTTCTCAAAAGAAAAAAAGGCAAGAAGGGGCTGGAAAGAAGTATTCAAAGTCATGAAAGGGAAGGACCTACATCTGAGATTACTCTATCTAGCAAAGTTATAATTTAGAATGGAAGGGCAGAATAAGTGCTTCCCAGATAAGATAAAGTTTAAAAAGTTTATCATCACCAAGCCCTTATTACATGAAATATTAAAGGGTTTTATCTAATAAAAAGAAGATCAAAAGTATGAACAGTAAAATGACAACAAACTCATAACTATCAACAACTGAACCTAAGAACAAAAACAAAAACAAACTAAGAAAACAATTAGAATAGGAACAGAATCACAGAAATGGAAATCACATGGAGAGTTATCAGTGGGTGGAGGGGAGAGGGGGAGAATGGGGCGAATGGTACAGGAAATAAGAAGCATAATTGGTAGGTACAAAATAGACAAGGGGAGGTTAAGAAGAGTATAAGTAATGTAGAAGGCAAAGAACTTATATGTACGACCCATGGACATGAACTAAGGTGGGGCAATGATGGTGGAAAAGGGGATGCAGGGAGGAGGGGAATGAAGGGGGGAAAAAAGAATGGGACAGCTGTAATGGCATAATGAATAAAATATACTTAAAAAATCCATTATTGTACATTAAAATCTGAAATAGAAAAGGTTCTTTTTTCTTTTTGCAGCTCTGATTTGGTATTTTCTTCTATCCTGTCTTCCAAATCACTGACCTGATCATTTGCTTCATTTGACATACTGTTTATTCTTTCTAGTGTATTATTCATTTCAAACTGGTTCTTTTTTATGGTTTTTATGTCCTTTTTCATGCTGTTGTAGTTCTCATTAAGTTCACTGAGCATCCTTATAACCATTGTTTAGACCTCTATATCTGATAAACTGTTTGCCTCCTTTTCATTGCACTTTTTTCCTGGAGATTTCTCCTTTTTCTTTTTTATTTGAGGCATGTTTCTTTGTCTTATTTTGACTGCCTCTCTGTGTTTGTTTCTATGTATTAGATCTGCTATGACTTCCAGTATTGGCAGGGTGGCCTCATGTAGTAGGTGTCTTTCTGGGACTCAGTGGTCCCACAAGAGCTGGGTGCTCCAGGAATGTCTTTTTTAGAGCGATTTTTAATCCTCACCTGAGTATATTTTATTGGTTCTAGGTGGGGGACAGGGAGAGAGAAAGAGAGATATTAATGTGAGAAATAAACATCAACCGGCTGCCTCCCATACGCACCACAACTTGGGATCAAAACTGCAGGTTAGGTATGTGCCCCAACCAAAAATCAAACCTGCAGTCCTTCAGTATAGCAGATAATGTTCCAACCAACTGAGCCACTGGCCAGGGCTCCAGGAATGTCTTTTGTGTGGGTTATGTGGCCCTCCTGTTATAGCTAAGTTTATTGCTATTGGCCCATTTTTGGGGTCAACCCTCAGGCGAGCTGACTGTGAGAATCAACCCCAACCATGGTGCATGAGCTGCTATATAGGTGCTGATAACTTGAAGCAAAATTTGTCTCAGCAGGGTCTGGTACCTGTGGAGACCTCCCTTTGTATGTGCTACTTGTGAAGCTTACTTGATCCTGCTCTGATGTTGTCCAAAGCTGGCCACTCTGTGTGTTGGTTCTGAGCCTCTTGGGAGGGACTTCAGTGCAGATCAATGTCAGATGCTGCCTGTGCCTGGCCCTGGGCAACCTGTTTGGAGCTACACAGCAATCCATGGTTTGTGTCTGTCTCTGCTGGGCCTGAGTGTGCTTGGGAAGGACCAAGCTGCATACCAAGACCTGCTATGACCAGCACTGGGCCAGGAGCATGTCATTAAAAGTTGCAAGGTACCCAAGACCTGCCTCCAACTGCCTCCACCAGCTGGCTGCCTGTTAGGCTCAGTCATTGAAAAAGCATCTGGTGGTACTCAAGTTGCATGAAGTAGGTTCTCAGTGAGTCACCACAAGGGATAAGCGGTATTCACTTGATTGATACAGGTCAAACCGGGTGCCAGTGCTGGGTCTGAGGTCACTCAACAAATGTCCCAGGGAACACCAAATCTAGCTGCCACCCATTGGGTGCTTGCACACCTTTGTGGTGGAGAAGGGTCTCAAGGAGTTGTCAGGGTAAGGCCAGTATGGTTTATCAGGCCCAAACACTCCAAGACTTGGCTGTGCAAAGGGAGGGCTCTGCATTGCTTGGGCATGTGAAGGGAAAACGGTCCCTGTCCCAGAGCCACACAGCTCAGTCAGTTTCAGATTCTGCCAGGAGGCCCCTTCAGCAGGAGCGTGCCACTGGGAATTGGGACGATGAGGCTGGTAGATCTCCCATGAGGGTTTGGTGTCAGTTAGGCTTGGGTGAAAGTCGGGGGAGTGGCCCCTACTGCATAGACACACAGAATCAATCTGTCCCGGAATTCTGTCTAGACCTCAGCAGGGCAGAGCCATTAGGATTCATGAGTTGCATGGTAGAGTTGCTGGGAGCCTGGATACAGGCACTAGCATATCTCTGGTGACAGGGAGGTGCCAGTTGGGTTCATGAGAAAGGAGGGGGATGGTTCCCACCCCAAAGCTACACAACACACTCACTGACATCCTGAGTCTGCCCAGACCTCTATACCCCTGCCCAAGCAGCTGAGTCCTCAACAGGGTGCAAGCTCCATAGGGTAGGGCGAGAGGAACCCCAAGGATGGAGGGATGGAGCTATTGCTTTCCTCCAGGTGGATGTTACAGGAAGGGGAGTGCTCCACCCAAGAAAGATGGCATCTGTTGAGTGTGAGAGGGACACAGCACAGAGATCCTGGCAACTGTCCCTTCAACTCTTTCTCCAGAGCCACGAACCCCAGATTCTTCTCACTCAACTCTAGTACACTCTGCCCTCCCTTCACTGGAGCCTGGTGTGAGTGGCTATGAACAAGATTTTGTGTGTTGGCCCTTTAAGAGGGCACCCGTGTCCTCAGCAGACTCTGTCTCTCCCTGGTGGACAGAATCTCCACTGATTTTCACAGCCAGATGCTGTGTGGATACCTCTTCCTAGTTCTGGTGCTCTAGGCAGCAGAGCCTGGCTTGGGGTTGAGAACCCATGTTTCTCAGGGGGAAACCCTACAGCTGAGATATGGAACCTCAGCCACTGATCATGGAAGTGGGGCCAGCCCTTTTCACACCTTCACTCTTCCTACCAGACTCAATGTGGCCTCTTCTGTGAATCCTTGGTTGTAAGACTTATGCTCTACCAGCCTTCAGTTGGTTGTTCAGGTTGCTTACTCTATATTTCAGTTGTATTTCCAATTTGGTCCTGGGAGGAGGCAAGTGTAACATCCACCTGCTCTGCCACCATCTTGGACCCCTCCTATTCCTACTTAAAGTGGATACCTGGTGGCACATGTCCAGGAACCTACCTAGAACTCATTCTGCAGTACTGCTCTCCTAGCAGCAGTGCGAATCTGACTGCAGGTGAAAGTTATTTTTAAAAGACTTTACAGTTTGTTTTCTATAGTGTTTCTGAGAAAAATTATTCATGATTTCAGCTATATGATAAGTTTAGAACCTTATTAGTCTCAGGCTGATTCCAAGTATCATGACTTTTTAAAATTCTGTACTAAAAACATAACTTCTCGTGTATTTTCCTGACACTTAGCATCAATCATTTTTCTTTTTTGACCCACAATTTTTAATGCAGGTTTCCACAGCAATAATGAAAATTTATTAGGCTAAAGCCTATATATTGTAGTAATTAACTTTATCAGGACTCCCAATATAAAATAAATTAACATATCTTGAGTGATTCTTGAAGAGAGTTACTGAAGAATTTTACCAATTACTACAGAACCAACAAGTAACGTGTCACTCTGATTCATGGAGATGACTCAAAATATCTGTTTAATAAAGCCATCCTTTCATGGTATGATTACAACCACTTAGAAATAATTATTACAGGGATTACTTTATGAAAACATGAGGGATTCTGTAATGAATCTACTTTTTCCAAAATCAGCCCAGGTTACCCCTGAAATGAAATGCCCTATCATTTATTCCTCCAAAAAAGGTAAGAATATAAAGATGAAAAGTAGCAGAAAGAGAATGGAAATTTTCCTTACCATCTTTGCCCCGATTTTTAGAAGTCTAAGACCTTGGCTAAAAATAAAGGCACCATCTCGGTTCACACCTAAACTCCTCTCCTTACTTCTGGTAACAAATCTAACAACCTTCTGGAGGGTGCACCTGAAACCTGTCCAACTGTTTTTCAAATGAGGGCATGCTGCATGCTCTGAGGCAAAATTCTCAGAGTAACTTAATTTGTATCATCACACCTTTTGATTTTTGCTAGAACCTTCCAAACACAATCAAATTATTTCCAAATTAATGTACCAAGAGAATGTTTCCCATCTGGACCCCTCCTGCTTACCATGTTTATCCTTTCTTAGTTCCTTTCATTCTTCTTTCCTATTATTTCCCCCAGACTAAGCCTTCTATTTTTTACCCATCCACCAGCCAGATTCTTTCCTTCAAATCCTACTTTCTTTCAGAATTCAAAATACAAAGTAGTGAAATGATTAATTTCCCACTCACTTGAAGCAGGAAGAGAAACCTACATGTGCAGGTAGAAGCCGCTCCCCAGCCCAGGCAAGAGGGTGGGAGCTGGCGCTGAGGAGAACGCTCCAGGCAGACTGAAGGCTAGCTTTGCACTCTGTTCCTGCTCTCCTGCTCTCCACATCTTACAGTATTATGAAACGTGGCCTGCTCCCCACCCAAGCCTGGACCAGCGTCTTCCTCGAGTTCTCCAAATCTGGAGGCTTCCTCTCTTCCTTGTGCCGCCCAGCTTGGCCCTGGGGTCTCTGGAGCAGACTCAGAAAGGTGCATCCTCAGGGCTGGCCGCCCTCAGTGTTCTCTGTCCACTTCTAGAAAGGTCTCTGGCCAGGAGGAGGGAGGAGGGGCCCTCAGGCCCACTCCTAGCTTTCTGCAGACTTTCATCCAATCTGCTTGCCACCATTTCTTCTACATCCCTCCTCTCACCCCTCTTTCTGGATGTCTGATAACCAATTAATTACATAACCGTAGTGACTAAGAGTGACCACAGGAATCCACTCTGAGCCTGGCAAAGCTTTGTGTGGGCATCTAGTTAAATCCTCACTATAACCCCAAGAGGTGGCACCCCCAATTTACAGAAAGGGAAGCTTCATTAGGCTCAGGGAAGCTAAGCTCAAATCACAGTTACCGATAAAGCCAGAAGTGACATTCAGTTTCAACTGGCTTTCAACACCAGGGATGATACGGCCTCTCTGAATGACCTGCCTGCGTGGGGAAGTGCAAGGGCTTCTGGATCCAAGGCTCCTGGTCCACCTCCAGCTGCACCTTTTACTGTGTGAACTTGGCCTGCTCTTTCAGAGCGTGATTCTCAACCTCTTCACCCAACCAGATGGAGCTATTAACACCTGCTTCACAGAACTGCGAACATGGAGACCGAGGACTGGGCACACAGAAGGCAGTGAACAAACGTGAGCTGCCCTCCCGACAGACACTGCCGTGTTCAGTGGAGGACCACTGCACTCTATCGACGCAACAACGCATGGTGGGGGAGCCGTTAAATCAGTGCTCCGTGGCCGGAGCCAAACAGATGTACGGGGTGTAAGGAAAGTACTCTTCTTGTGGACGGAACCACCCATTTCCAATGAGAAATGAGAAAGAGGGAAAGCAGAGATGAAAACAAATGCTGAGAACAGATACCTCACCACCGTTAGAATCAGCCCCAGCCGTCACATGTCCTCGTTGCTGAGAGACACAGGTGGGAATGCTCGTGAGTGATACATTTCTAATGGGTGTGGATTAGTCACAGAAAATTAATAGATGGGCTCTGGCCAAGTCCAAGACAATGAAAGAGAAAGAGTTTTGATGATTAATTCTCTGGTTTCTGAAAATCCTCCTAAAACACCTCAAAGGATCAAATTGATCAAGGAATTATAGTTAAATCTAGGAACCCACTCCCATAAGGACAAGAAGAGGGCCTTTCTGTTTCTTTTCTTTCCCTTTCTTTTATTAATACTTATTGATTGTAGAGAGGGAAGGAGGCAGAGAGGGAGGGGGGGAGAGAGAGACATTGATGTGAGAGGAAAACATTGATTGGCCACCCTCTATGCACCCTAACTGGGGATTTGAACCTGCAACCTAGGCATGTGCCCTGACCAGGGATTGAACCTGCGACCTTTCAGTGCACAGGAAGATGCTGTAACCAACTGAGCCATGCAAGTCACGACGGGGTGTTTTCTTTAAATTTTTCAAATATTTTATTTTCTCGCCAAGCTTCTTTTACATAATAGTGTAAGATTTACATTTACAGTGTACTTCATCACTGTATGGCACAAAGTAGAAAAGAAGAGGGGGCGGAGGACAAAGGGAACAGCTATTTCAGGAACACAACGAGGTGGTTGAGCACAGAGAGAGCAGAGCCCACGGAGAGGTCTCCTGCTGCCTCAAACATGTTACTCAATGTCTGCCTTTAGAGCCTGTGGTGGATGGGTTGCTTTGGGGCCTCAGATTACCTTTTTAAGGCAAGAAAAGAGAAAGGCGGCGGAAACCATTCTGACCATCACAAAATAACGAGTCCCTGGGAATGGGAGAGGGCACTGAGGTCTCAACTACAAGCACAATAAGTGACAGGAAGTAGAAAGCTAAAGCATTCAAGTCCGAGAACTAACAAACTAAGAATGTTCACATAGCTCAATCACCAGGGGACCCAGCAGGAAACAGAGTATAATAAGTAAGCAACATGCTGAAAATATCCAGCTAGAGCTTTCTAGAATGTGTGCCCTATTTGCTCCAGACTTCTTCTACAGCAGTGGTTCTAATGGCAGGGGGGTTGAGGGGGTGGGAGCAGCAGAGCCAAGGTAGAGAAACTCAGTTCTAGAGGAAGAACAAGAGTCCTGGGTCCCTGGTTCTTAGACCAGCACCTGGTTCACTTTCCACCTACACTGAACTGATAACGCTAAAGCTCTGGTTTGAGACCAACGGAGGCAATCCCAGACTTCAGCTGGAGGCCACAGGACACATTTCAAAGCTTATTATTTCCTGTGGTTTCAAGGTGAAAAATCATCCCATTAGCCTTAGACTCTTTCCTGATAAATAAGGAAAAGAAAGATCTCCACAAAGCATCAGAAGAAAAATGGCCAATGAAAATTCATTTATCCCATCAGCAGAGGGCATTTAAAAAAAAAACAAGAATCAAGCAGTGAACAAAACAAAAACTAAATGAGAAAGAACTTTTGTATATCACCAAACACACCACCACAAGGCTGTACATGAACTTCAAAAATAAGATATGAACTTGCAGAAACTATGAAACATTGCCATCAAGCAGAGCTCTGTAACAAAGAAGGTGTGATCTGGAACGAGCTGCCGAGGAGGAGCTGGGTCGCTAATAGGGAATGTGGACCCTGAAGAGAGGCGCTAACCTGGGAGCCGTACTGAGGCCAAACGCTCAGAATCACTGGCCTGGGCGGGCGATTGTTCCTCCTCCAAAGTTCAGCCAACAAGCTGGCATCCCACAGCACTGGGCGGCCACTGGTCAGCCGTTATTGCCTTACCTACACTGTGGCTTCATGTCAGGGAATTAAAAATGAATGGGCCACAGCAGCAGAAAAGAAGATGGGAATACAACACTTCAAGAGCTTTTTCAATGGGAATAGTTTTAAAAGATCTGCTGTTGAGTAACTAAGAGTGAAAACACCACCATTCAATGGGGACGGGACAGTTTCTTCAGCAAATGTTGTTTGGAAAACTAGATATCCACATGCAAAAGTATAAAGTTGGGCCCTTCCCTTACACCATAGACAAAAATTAACTCAAAATGGGTCAAAGACCCAAATAGAAGAGCTAAAACTGTATAACTCTTAGATGAAAACACAGGGAAAAAGCTTTGTGACATTGGATTTGGCAATGAATTCTTAGACATGATACCAAAAACACAGGCAACAATAACAAAATAGATAAATTGGACTACATCAAAATTAAAATTTGTTGTGCATCAAAGGACACAGTCAACAGTATGAAGACGTTCTTCAAAATATCAAAATTCAAATTATCTTATGACCCAACAATTCAACTTCTGGGTGTATTCCCAAATAATTGAAAGCTGGGTCTCAAAAAAATACTGTTGCACCCATGTTCACAATAGCCATAGAGGGGAAGTGACCCAAGTGTCCGTCGATAGATGAATAGGTAAGACGAGCTCCATCATCCAACGGAATGTCACTCAGCCTTAGAAAGGAAGGCAATGCTGGCACATGCTACAGCGTGGATTTACCTTGAGAACATTATGGTAAGTGAAATTAGCCAGTCACAAAAAGACGAACACTGTGCAATTCCATTTCTATGAGGTACCTAAAAGTAGTCCAGTTCACAGAAACAGAAAATAGGATGGCGGCTGCCAGGGGCTGGGGGCAAGGTAGGTTGGGAGGTGGTGTTTAGTGGGGACAGAGCTTTGGTTTTGTAAGACGGAAAAGTTCTGTGGAGCAGTGGTGGTGATGGCTGCAGAGCAGTGTGAGTGTGCTTAACGACCGCGAACTGCACACTTAAAATGTTTAAGATGCTGAAGTTCATACTATGTGTATTTTACCACAATTCTTTAAAATGCGAAGAGAAAAATAAGCAAAACAAAAATGATAGTGTAGGAGGGAACAGGGGACTTTTTTATCTATTCAGGCAGAAGCATCTTGAGCCACAACGTTCAGTCCCAGTTCTGGGCCCCTGCACAGGCCCCTGCCTCTGTCTGGGCCATTAGCTGTGAAACTGAGGAGAGCTCAGAACGGAACCCTTTACGAGGCTGTGGGCAGGGCTTGGAGGACCAACTCAGGAAGGCGAAGGACCCCAGGTTAGGGCCATTATTGCCCCAAGGCCTCCGAGGATCAGCGTGAAACCCAGACAGTGCTAGACTGGGAGACAGAAGCTGTGGCTTTGGTAGAGAAATGCAATCAACTCATGGAGATTGGGTGGGAGCTGGGGAAGGAAATGACTCAAATTTATTCTCCTTCCGCCTCCAGCCTTCTGTCCACTGGCTCCTGGGGCAGCCCAGCCCAGTGATGATGCTGTAGGAGAGAGACGAGAAGAGATGTGGAGAAGCAGACAGAGGAAGCTTAGGACGCCAGCTCTGCCTCCTTGGCCTGGCCGACGACTTCGACACCACCTTCCGAGGGGAGTGCAAGGGTCCCCCCTCCAGATACCTGCCCTGGTCTAGGAGGCTCACGGGGGCTCCTGGATTTTTCTGTTGACATACCTGCTGCAAAGTTGGCATTTAGATCTGACTAGGGCAAGCCTCCTGGTGGTTGCCAGTGTGTGACACGCAGCACTATGCACAGGTCAGACCCTGAACAACCACTCTGGGCCCTGACCTCCCTTCCCTAGTCTCAGTGCAGCCTTCCCCTCCCTCTCCAGACTCAAAACTTCAGTGGCAGCTTGGACTGTGCCCTGAGTCTCCTGGTGTTCAAACTCAGTCCTGCCCAGACCGGGAGAGCCCGGCATTTTTCCTCAGCAAAGACGTGGCTGGCAGCTGTCGTTTTTCCCCTTTGGAAGTTCCTCCTGAAGCTCATGACGCCCCCAATTCCTGGCAGACTTCCAAGGTTCAGCTGGGATTGGTCCTTGCTGCTCAAACCCCCTCATTTTAACTTATTTTTAAGCTATCATTTATCAACATTGCCTACATGCCAGGCACGAGGTTCAGTGATTTCCCAGATGATTTTCTCTGGGGTCCAACACTGCCCCCTGAAACACTTGTCATATTATTTTACAATCAGTGACAAATGACTCCAGGAACTTATAACACCCCCCAGGGGCCCACTCCAGCGGCCGCCCATGCCTGGGTGCACAGCTACTCCTTGTTCCCAGTGAAGGACTGCCCAGCTGACCTTGGCGTGCCACGCTGACCACCTACCTCATAGTGTAGCCAAATGGATTCTTCTCCATTGGGCCTCATCGTGGGGTCCCCAGGGCCCTCCTCTGAGACCTCCCCATGAATAGTCTATCTCCTCCTTTGAGGCTTGGGCCAGGAAAGTCTTTCTCACAGCACTTTTTGATACTCTTACCTCCAAACCTCCAGAACATTCAGTAGCTCTCTTCAGATACCACCGAGGCCCCGCCTGCTCCTGGCAGAGCCATACACTCCTGCCTGGAGCCACAGGACCCACGCTGTCCACCTCTGCTCTTGCCTTGTCTTACCCATAGTTAATGCCCACTCAGCAGCCAGAGGGGCCTTTTAAAAATACTGATGCAAATCATAAAGATGGCTTATATGGTAAATTGCATGTTGTATGTTTTTTTTATCACAATTCAAAAAAATTTAAATTAGTCATATTTTAAAACACAAATCAGGTCATGTCCCTCCCAGTGTGGGGCCCTGCAGGTGCTGAAGTAACCGGTGAACACAAAACAGGACCATGCCGCAATGGCCGTTCTTTTCCTGTAAGACCTATAAATGCTTCTAGACATTGCAAAAAAAAAAAATTCCCAAAACTCTTTCAGGATGAGAACCCCATTGATATAATCTGGAGCCTTCCAGCATTATGACCTTGAAATAATATTCATGTTGATATATTTATAAACATCAGCATTATAAAAATTGACCTCATTTACTTCTAAAGTGCTTGAGAAAGTTTCCTAAAATTATTCAACACCAAATCTCTAAAACCATCTGCTTCATCTCATTGCCTGAATTTATTCTTGAAGGATAGCTTTCAAAATTTTTGATATACATCCTAGTTTTACAGTAGTAGTAAATAATACTTTATATTTTTATGGTTTTAGACTTCAGATATCTTGATTGAAACACAGTAATAACTGAATTTATGTCAGATGCTTGGAAAAGTGGTAGCCACTGGTGACCACAGATTTAAGGGCCCAATAATTTAAAATAGCTACTATAAGGGCCTCGGCTTCATCCAGCCTTTCTGCGTCTTTGCTCCTAACTGGAGCCTCTACGTCAAGTGGGGAAGAGGCAAAGCCCTATGATGTCGGGCCAGCTGGTTCTGACTCATTCTGTTCTACTTACTTTAGGAACAATGCAAGAACCTCGGGGTGCACCACCCCACCCACCCAGCAAAACCCTGATGCCCTCCACCAACACGCTTCAGTGCCCCTTTGTTACTGAGACCCAGGAAGGTGGGGACAAATCCACTCCCCCGGCACTGCTGAGCATGGAAGCAAAAAGGGACTCCCGTGACAAGAGCTCCTGTCCCCAGGTTCACATGTAGGTTCCTTTACCATATCCACCATCTCCTCTTTGCTGGCTATACTTGAGTCATATTGGCCCTCTGGCCAAAGGAAAATAAAAACAAGAAAGAAGCACAAGCTCTGCACACTCTGGAGAGGCAGCCTCAGAGGGTCACACATGCTGGAGCATGTGCTGCACAACGTATACTACAAATGGGACTCACCAGAGTAACCTCAGAGGGTCATCTCACATGTCTGCTTGCTGGGACAGTGGCTCAGCAATTCAAGAATTGTGGTGAAGGAATCCCACCCACATACCCACGTCACTTCCAAGGTGCAAGCGCTGGTGTTAGCCCTTCCACACATCCCAGGCCACCACCAGCCACAGTGGCGTGCTCTGCAGCCAGAGCACTTGGTCAATTAGGACTTCCTCAATGGCTCGGACTTCCTCAAGGGCTTGGACTTCCTCAAGGGCTCATTTCGCCTTCAATCATTTAAGCACGACTACTTAATTTCTCTTCCCCCTCAGAGTCATGGGCCCATTCCTACCCACCCCTCACTACTCATCTGCGCCTCTCATCAGAGACTGGTGCTTCAGGGTGCCAAGGGAGAGGCACCCGACGAAGGCCTGAGCTGCTTGGACTAGTTGCCTATGCTATGTATGTGTATGGGGTGTGGGAATGACCCACTTACAAACTAAAGTACACTTGAAGCTTGGAGAAATATAAAACTTACAGAGAAAAATCAAGACTGGACTGGGCTCTTTACTCGCTCTTGCTTGAAGATGGCGGTCTCCTCCTGTGACAGGGACCTTCAGGCCTGCTGTGTCTGACAGGCTCACAAGGACACCGCCAGGCTTGAATGGAGTGGATTTTCTACAATGATGGCAGTCATCTGAAAAGGCAGCCCCTAAGGTAGGTAAGCTGGAAGAGTTTGGAGCTGCCGGTCTCAGCTGGACCCCAAGCTCACAGAGTGGTACAGCCCCCACATGTTGGGAGGCCAGCTGGGGAGGGCCCTGGCAGTCTGTCTGTCTGAGGAACTAAACAGGCTCACGGGAGAATTTGTGTGGTAGCAGACAAGGGAGGCAGGCAGGAATTGGGCCATCAATACGACACTGAAAGAGCTCTTTCCTCAAGAAATTCTAAGGTCTCCCACTGTATCCATTGTGTCTTTGGGGACATACCAGAGACTTGGCTCTCTGGCATGTCCCAGTTACAAAAAAACCATGGTAGTGGGGCCCAGCGGCAGTGGAGAAGTGGCAGTGTGCCAGGCAAGCCTCCCATCTGTGGCCCTGGGATCAGTGGAGAGGTGTCTGCAGGGCGGTGGGAAGCGAGGACTGGGGTGCAGTGGGCAGGCATCCTGGAAACTGCCCTGGGAGGGAAGCAGGGCACAGAAGACAGAGGCCACATAGTAGCCGAGCCTGACAGCAGTCTGTGTTGGCTCCTGGGATCACCAGCAAAAAAGTGAGGGGGAGCTACAACTTTCTTGGAGCTTCTATAGGCACAGAAGGCACAGAGACCTAGACTCACACCTGCGCTGTCCCCCGCTGCCCCAGAGTCATGGTGGACAGCCTTCTGAGTATTGAGCGAAGCCCGTCCCTTTGCGCAGGCTCTCAGAGTCTGCCAGGGCTCTGGGTTTTCTCAGTGTTACCAGACCAAGTTAAATCACTGGATGCAGCTGATTTCTTTTTTGTCTTTGCATTCCTGAAATATCCTCTTCTAAACAGGCTTTAGCTATTTAGTGCCAGCTGGCTCATGAACGCAACTGCTGTGCTTTGCAGGATCAATATATTCAGTGCCTAGAATATGCCCTATCTTTCCCCAGCATGAAATGCTTCTAGTATTGTGTCTTAGATATACACAATAGCAGCGCACGCACACACACACACACACACACACACACACATATCAATGTGTATACACACACACTAGCCACAAAACCGAGGAATGATGTTGCAGACCATTTATTGGGTAACCTTGTCATCACACGTTCATTGCATGGTCCTCAGGAACAAATCTGCAAGGAACAGCAGTACAGCAACAGCTCTGTGATCTGCCGCCCACAGGGTGGGAGTGGAGACGAGAAGGAACAGCACTGTGGTTGGCCCCTAAGGATGTGCTTTGTGATGCAGACTCACCTGACTGACCTTCAGTAGGAAAGGCAGGCCCTGTCCTTCAGAGAGCACAGCACCAGCTGTGTCATGGACGTGCCCCCGCCTTCTCTTTGTTCAGGGCAAAGCACAGGGCCTGATCTGCCCACTCCCGCCAGGCACCCTGCACTGCAACCGCAGCACAGCAGTGACTCCACGCCCAGGACAAAGGCTCCCACCCACCCCTGATGCGTACTTTCAGCCTATGCCGACTTTCCCATAAAACTCTGTGCCTGGACCCCTTGTTCAGGGACCAGTCCCGCTTCCCCACCATGACCAGCCTCCACAGTGCCCTTTACACCATCCTAGCATTCTACTGACTTCCTCCACCTTCCTCCAGCCCAGATGACCCCTGAGCAAAGCACTCATGTCGTCCCTCTGGGGTTCCACTGCTCTGGGCCCAGTGCTGGCCCACGGTAAATGTTAGTGAAAGATGGGCCACAAACTTAGGCATGAAACCTAAATAAAATTAGAAAACGGTTAGAAGAACACAAGAGGAAACTCTTTGTGACTTTAAGTTAGGTAAAGATTTCTTATATACAACTCTGAAAGCATGATCCATAAAATAAATTTTTAAAAGACCCCGATAAACTGGACTTTGTCAAAGTTAACGATTTCTGCTCTAGAAAAGACATTGTCAACAAAACGAAGAGACAAACCATAGACTAGAAGCGAAGCATTTGCAAAACCCGAAACTTATAAGGACTTGATTCCTGAATTTAAAAAGAACTCACAAAACCCAATAATGACAAAACACATAGCTCAATAGAAATGGTCAAACATTTGAACAAATATTTTGCCGAAGAAGACACTGGGATGGCAGAAAAACACGTGAAAAGATGCTCAACATCGTTAGTCACTGGGTAAACGCAAACTACAACTACCGGAAGCACTCACTGCACACTCGTCTGGGCGGCCGAAAGGAAACGGAGAGGAAAGAACATCAGGTGGGGCAAGGAAATGGAGCAGCGGGAACGCTCACTCACCACTGTGGACATGGAACATGGTACCGCTGCTCTGCACAGCAGTGTCACAGTCTCTTACAGAACCAAACATGTGCTTATCACATAGTCCAGGAATCCCACTCCAAACGTGTGTCGAACAGCTGTAATGCAAATGTTCGTAACATCCTGATTCATAGGCTTGTTTCATAGTAGCAAAAACTGGAAGCAACCTAACTGTCCCTCAACAGTAAGTGGATAAACAAACTGGTGTGTCTATACAATGAAATACTTCTTGGTATATCCATAAAAAAACAATGAACTCTTGGTACATGCCAAAAATAAATGAACATTAAGCACATCATGCTAAGTGAAAGCAGCCCAATTCGAAAGGGTACGTACTCTACGATTCCATTTATACGACAGCCGGGAAAAGGCAACATCCCAGGGAGAGGAAACAGACTGATGGTGACCAGGGCCGGAGGGGTGGAGGAGGGGCTGTGGTACAGTGAGAGATACCTGTGGTTCCCGGTGCAGAGCTCCTAAAACCCTGGGGCTGTCCTCAGTGATAGGAGTGTCTTTTGTCATTCAGGAGGAGCTCCTTCGGAGCACACCTGAGTTTATGCTAATGAGGTGGTTTAAGGTGGGGCCCCTGGGGAGCCTCTGGATGGGATTGGCACCAGAAAGACCTAGTGATCAGAGGGCTGGACTGGTCAGCCCCCACCCACTGGCCTCTAGGAGGGGACGGGTTGCGGGGGAGAAGGGGAGGCTACAGATCAAGCCCTGTGTCGTGAACAGCGAGATTTCACCGACTTCCGGGTGCAGAAGCTCCTGCGCTCAGGCCCCGTCCAGGCCTTGCGCTCCACCGTTTATAATAAGCTGTAAATAAATGTAAGTAAATATTTCTTTGAGCAGAAAATTCATCTAACCCAAGGAGAGTTCATGGGAACATCAAGTCTATAGCCAGCTGGACAGAGGCACAGGTGATGACTTGGACTTACAATGGTGTCTGAAGTGGGGACAATTTTGCAGGACTCAGCCCTTAACCTGTGGGGTCTGATGCTATGTCCAGGCAGACAGGGGCAGAATTAACTTCTTGGTGGTGTGGGGAAATGCACACCTGGGGGCTGAGTAGAAAAAGGATGGCCTCGAGGGGTGACGGTGCTGGTGTAGGTCCTGGGTGTGGAGGCTGCACGTTCATTTAGCTCGCGTGGGCCAAAAGAATGCAATTTCTCCTTGCGCTAGCCCGAGCCCACCTTTCCAACCCCATTTCCCCTCCCCCTTTATCCTTGTAATGCTCCAATCAAGCTGGGCTTCCCCCTCCCTGCCTTTCTCCTTGTTTCCCCCATGGTCCCCCTGCCTGGCCTGCCTTTCCCATGTGCACACCAGGATGCAGAGATCTCATCCCTCCTTCAAGCCCCAGGTCAATGCCACTTCTTCCCTGTAACCTTATCTACCACCTCCCACTACCTACAAAAAGCCGGAAACTGTTTGGTGTGTCTCTAAATTCCAAGCATATATCTGTCTCTTGTATTTACTGCCTTTTCTTATATGATTGTGTATGTCAAGAGCATGTCTCTCCAACCAATTGTAAGCACCAGATCGGACGGCTTTTGCATTTATGCACACTGTCCGACACACTACATGTGGTGAACGCTCAGAAGTTTCCAGTTTGATGAAGGAATGGAAAAGTAAGTGGCCAGGGTAACTGGTGGCAGGTTGGAACTCCGAAAGAATTTTGTCCCCCAGGGTTTGGACACAATGGTCTCTCAATGACGAACACACAGGACGAGGGAGAGTAGGTGTGACTCCACGACTGCTGTTCTCAATGTAGTCCCTCAGAGAAGTGCTCCCCCAGCGAGGCTGGCTGAAACACGTATGCTTGGGGTTCCCTCCCTGGAACCTGACTCAGCCCACCTGAGTGGGTCCTGCTTCCAACTTTTCTTCTTTAAAAAAACATATTCTACTGATTATGCCATTACAATCGTCCCATTCCTCACCTCTATCTTGCATCCCCCTCCTACCAGCATTCCCCCCTCCCCCTTAGTTCATGTTCATGAGTCACACATATAAGCTCTTTGGCTTCTATATTTCCTATACTATTCTTAACCTCGCCCTATTTTCAACCTGGCATTTATGCTACTTACTCCCTGTACCTTCTCCCCTCTTCCCTCTTCCTCTTTTCCACTCATAACCCTCCATGCGGTCTCCATTTCTGTGATCCTATTCCCATTCTTGTTGTTTGCTTAGTTTGTTTTTGTTTTTGCTCTTTCAGGTTCGGTTATTGATAGTCGTGAGTCTGTTGTCACCAACTTTTCAATAAGCTCCTGGGACGACTCTGAGCAGCCGAGCTCAGGACTTACTTTCCTAAACGGCCAGAAGGTGAAGATTCATCCACAGGTGGCTGGTGAACATCACACACACATGTGAATGGATCATCAGACTGTAATATATCCGTATCTGCCAAAATAAGACCTAGTATATGGTTCCATTGATATGAAAAATGATGTAGCGTGACAGAAGGTTGATCAGGGTTTGCCTGTGGCCAGGGGGCAGGGGGTGGTGCTGGCTGGGAAAGGAACTTTCTGTAACGGGACACAGAGGGGGCTTTTTGTGGGGATGGAGATGTTCAATAGCTTGATTGTCATGGTGGTTCCATGGGTGTGTACATTTAGCAAAAGTCATCAGATCACACGTTCAAAATGGAGCATTCACCAAGATCCAGAATCTGGGGAGCTGATGAAGACTCTGCTGCTGCCCTTCATCTTCTATGTCTAGACAGTCACCGAGCCCTGTCACTCTGATTCCAAAACCCTTCCCCGCCTTCCTCTGCTCTCTCTCCCCAGTGCTTCACATCATGTTGGGGCCAGAACTACCGCTGCGTTCCCTGCTAGAGTCAGGGCCACAGCCACTGTCTGCCACCCACGCACGTCCCTCCCCTACTCTAATCCACCCCCGCCAGCCCTTTTCAGAATGAAGACCAAATCCCGCACACCAGGCTTCTCATGGCCTCGCACCCAACCCACAGCCACACTTCGTACCATTCTCTCCCACACCCAGTGCAGAGACCTGCTCCCACACTGTGTCACTGGAAGCACTGTGGTCCCTTGCAGCTCCAGGCCTTCCCACGTGCCGTCCCTCTGGCTGCAGCAGTCTCCCCTCCTCAGCTCCCTGACTCCCAGGCACCATCCTAGGCTGAGGGGTGGGGGTGGGGCGGGCATCCCTGAATGGGAGGCTTTCTGCTTGCCCGGATGCAGGACCAGATCGCATGTCTCCTCTAAACACTGGCATCTGATGCCGCACTGCAGTGGCTGTACTTGGTCTGTCTGTCTCTCGCCTAAGCATCCAGGGCGGGCACCATAATTTTCACCTCTGGATGTCCAGCACCAAGTGGATCACTGATGCACAGAAGGTGCTCAGGAAGTGTTTCTGGGTAGTTCAGATGAATGAATACCAAAGGACAGAGTGCTGCTCCACTAAAGGACTCTGCATGAGAATAAGGAGAAGCCTGAGCGTAAGGCGGTATGTGAGCTACAGTCTTGTTATGGGCTGAACTGTGCCCTCCCCCATTCATTTGATGAAGTCCTAGCCCCAGCGTCTCAGAATGTGACTGCATTTGGAGAGAGGGACTTTAAAGAGGTACCATAAATGAGGTCATTCGCGTGGGCCCTAATCCAATGAACGGTGTCATACAAAGAAGAAACTGGGTCACAGACACTGATGAGGAAAGACCACACGAAGACACAGGGAGAGACAGCCATTTACAGGCCAAGGAGAGAAGCCTCGGAAGGAACCAGCCCTACCAACACTTGGATCTTGGACTTTCGACATCCACAAGTGAGACAGTTGGAATCAATTTCTGTTGCTGAAGCCTCAGTTTGTGGTACTTTGTTGTGGGAGCCTCAGCAGACTCCTACAGCTCAGAAGGATGGGAGAAGTTGGTAGGTGGACACCGTAAGGAAGGCACTCCAGGTGAGCAGCACCCTAAAAGACAGGTAGGATTACAGGTGTGTGCATGGAGTGGCTGCATCCTGGGAAGCAGGACAAAACAGCACTGGAATAAGGGCTGGCCGAAAGCCAGGTTGAGGAGCTTGTACTTCACTCTGTAGGTCAGAGTGCCTCATCCTCGTGTGCTTGGGGGCAACTCAGGATTTCCTGTGACCAGAGAAGCATGCATTGCTGGGGGAGGCCCTGCAGGGAAGGGCTGGAAGTCATGCACACTGCATGTTCTAAACTGGTGCACACAAGCCATGGGAGTAGCACACATTTGTTAATTTAAAAATTCTATATGTATTTTTTTCATTTTTTAGACAAACAATTTTTAAAAGGCTTTATTTATTTATTTTTAGACAGAGGGGAAGGGTGGGAGAAAGAGAGGGAGAGAAACATCAATGTGTGGTGGCCTCTTGTGTGCCCCACACTGGGGACCTGACCCACAACCCAGGCATGTGCCCTGACTGGGAATTGAACCAGTGACCCTTTGGTTTGCAGGCTGGTGCTCAATCCACTGAACCACAGCAGCCAGGGCTAAAAATTCTATATGTATTTTAAAGCAGAGACTCAGGACCATGCACTGTGGCTCTTTTGTAAAAAGTTAGAGCATTGACCAGAGCCACGAAGGAATAATGGGATCCTGACAGCCAGAGGGTCCCGTGCCATTGGCTCTACGTTCAGGCCATACTGCTAATCCACCAAGATCTTCTTCCAACTTTGGCTCACTGCTGCCCATGGTGCTCCTTTTCAAACACAGGTCAGACTCTGTCATTCCCTCGCTCTGAGCCTTCCAGTGGGCCCCCATATCCAGTAAAATCCAAGCCCCCTCATCATGGTTCACGTGTACAGCCTGCATATCCCCACTACTCCAGCCTGTCCTGCTGCTCCCCCTTTATTGAGGATAGGGAAGTCAGGCCCGAAAGGAATCATGGGCTCAGATCCCATGGGGAATCATGGGATTTGCTCATTCATGAACTCAAACAGCGGAGGGATGTTTCATCCCTTAGTTCACTTCCAGGACAACTGCTGTGTCTCAGACACTGTGGAGGCACCACGTACAGGGATGAGTAAACAAGACCCCTGTTCACCTGGAGTTCATCATCTAGAGCAGGCAACTATCAGGTAGTCCCGAAAATACAAGAGTCCAACTGGGAAAAACTATTAAGGAGAGTCACATAGTGCTACCAGAGCTTGTCCTAAGGAAAGAATGATGAAGTCATGGAGGGCTCCATGGGGAAAAGACATTCCCAGGGTGACAGGCATCACCTGGGTGAAGAGGGGGAGAACACTGACAGGTAGAGGGAACAGCAAGGCAAGGGGCAGAGATCTGGGGCAGGAGGCAGGAAAGCAAGTGTGAGGGACGGACTCAAAGACCCTGTGCCTGCGGGGATGAAGGCAAGGGGCAGCCTCCTGACACCAGGCCGCAGCAGGGGCATAAGGATGGCCCTTGCAGACCACCCCTCACTGCCCTGAGCCCATCGGGTGGGTCAGGCCCTCCCTGGTGGTGGCCAAGGAGATGCCCAAACTGTCAGCAGCCCACGCCAATCGACGAACGCTGCTGCAGCATTCCTCAGGGCTGGAGCTGCTCCCATGCAGCCGAGGCTCCTAACAAGCACAAATGATGCCAGGACACTGGAAACCCTTCCCTACTGATGCTCAGACCAAAGACAGGTCCTGGTAGGCACTGGGGGCCGGAGAAGTTCTCAAGCCCTCAGGCTCAGGAAAGACTTCTGTTCACAACCCAGACCATCGCCCTAGGATCTCATCCTTTCTCTGCTGCATTGGTCCCTCCCCACTTCCTCTGCTGACTCTCCTCAGGGGGCCGCTCCTTCTGTGACTTCCTTCAGGCTCCTCACTTCAAGGCCCTTTACTGCAGCAGCAGGTGTGCTTTGAGGGCTATCCCAGAGGAGCCTGGCCACCTGGGTTACCACACGTCCTGGGCTCACCTCACTCCTGCGATCCTACAAAATAAGGAAGTGCTCTCTAGCCTTCTCTTCTGTCTCTCACGTGCTGTCCTCCCTGGATTCACTGACGATATGATCATTTTCTGCTGGCTAAATGTCTACACCTAACACACTTTTTTCCATAAATAGTATCCCATTGTGATCAGAGAAATGCTGCAGGCTTTACAGACCATGTTACAGAGGTCTGCCTTCATTACTGGTAACTTCTTACTTTAATTTTTAGTTTAGCATTATTTCATTTTCATTGTTTCTCATTTACAGTCAGTCACAAAGTTTCCTTTCAAAATATATTAACCCTGTATGTATGGACCTAGAGGACACTATGCTAAGTGAAAGAAGCCAGTCAGAGAAAGACAAATACCATATAATTTCATTCATATGTGGAATCTAAAGAACAAACTGAACTAACAAGCAAAATAGAGACATTCATAGGTGGAGAGCAGGATGACAGCTAAGGCGGAGGGGGGCGGTTAGGGGATGGAGGGATGGAGCAAAAAGGAAGAAGGACTCATGGACATGGACAATAGTGGGGTGATTGTGGGGGGGAGGGCACGATAAAAGGGCTAAATGGAAATGGAAAAATACAGTAAAAATTTTTTAAATTATGTTAATCGCGTAAGTCAGCTTTAGGAACTTCAATGAGTAAGTGATGGTAATTGGCTATGGCATCTCTGTGGGAAGAGGAATTAAATGTCTAAAATCCAGGAAGCAGTGGTCCCAGTGGAAAAAACGAAACGATGGTAGTGGTGGAGAGAAGGGGGCGAAAGTCGACATGCTGGAGTGATGGACTCAGCAAGGCTCCAGGTGGTAGGGTGTGGCCCAGGGGGCGGAGGCCTTACCAAGGTGGTGCTGTCCCACCAATGCTCTGCTCTCTGCAGAACAGCTGGGCCCCTCTCCCTGTTCCCCTCCCCCCGACCTGTGCTCATTCCTCCCTAGGAACCCTCATCTGCTCTCCTCCAGCAGCTGCAGAGCAATGCTCGCAGCCAGGGGTGAGTTTCATGAGTGTCTCCGCTGCTACCACAGGCTGCCACAGTCTCTCTCCTGCTCAGCCTCCTTGTGGCTGGCCCCAGGGGACTGCCTGGCTGGAAAAGGGCACTAGCTACCTGCTGGGCCAATAACTGGACGAATGCTGGACAATGGCTTTTTTATAATAGACAAGGAACACAGACAAAAGGGAAGGTGGAGAGCACAGGGAGTCTAGGTGGGGTCCACAAGCCGCACATGTGGGGATGGCCCACGCACAACGTGAAACAGCTGTTCAGAGGTCAGTGTTCATGGGTGAAATGACTTTTCCTCTGTGCCTCTCAGGCTGAGTTTTCTCAACAAGTTCCTGGCTTCTTTTCTAAAACATAAGTTAAGACATGTAAGGAATGTTAAAACACTGTCCCCTCAAATGGTCACTCTCCCTAAAATCTGTCATGTATTTTTCCAATGCTAAGCCTCTATACTGGGGTCCTGCTCTCTAGAATTTTCTTCCTCTGAGCCTGGAAAAAAGTCTACTTATTTATTTACACAAGTAATAGGTACTCATAAAAATTCAAATACAAAAGTATATCTAGCAAAAGGTGAAAGAGACCTTCACCTATTTCTATTTCCTTATCCAGAGGTAACAAACAGTTTATTATATATATAGTACTTAAAAAAATGAACTTTTATATACATACAAGTAAAAATACATAGTTCAGGCTTATCAACATGAAAAATGGCATTTATAATATAAATATGATTATTTGCTTGAAAACATGTGCAATATTTCTCTAACCCACATGAAAGGTTTGCATGTTTTGTATTTGGGTAGATTTTGTAAAACTGCCACACGGACGCACTTTACTAATTCCTGCTCCTGCTAGTTGTGGCTGCCAAAGCTCGTCTCCACGTGTTCTCTCTGACACTGGATGTCATCTACAATCTCGGTTTTTGCCCATCTGTTGAAGGGAGATGATATTTCACTAACACTGAGGTGGAATATTACAGGTTTACAGGCCATCTGCATTTCTTCTGTGAATTACACGCTTATAAAAATAAATATAAATTGCCTCTTTATAAATTGCTTTTGCTCATTTTTCCTTTGTGTGTTTTTCTTTTTCTAATTGATGTGTTGGAATTCTTTTACAATAAAAAGTAATTCTCTGCGGTATGCGTGTCGCTGTCTTTCACCTGCCTGTCTCTCAATGTGTGTAGAGTCAAATGTGCTATTCTTTCTGTCTCCCAAGATTACATAAAAGGTTGTTGGAGGCCATAAAGAAAAAGAATGACACGTTGACTTTATATAAGAAGTTTGTATAATGCACATTCATATATATATTCAATATATATCAACTATTCTATATACATCAAATACTTTTTCCTGGTTTTTTAAAATTTAGCTTTTACTTCCTCACCCCAAAGCCCCACAGAGCAGATACCATTACTGTCCCCATTTTACAAACAGTAAGACTAAGGAACACATAAGTTGGGACAGCAATCTGCCTCCAAAGCCCATGCTCTTAACCAAAACTTTATTTTGACTCCATGTTACTCAATATAACTAATTCTCTCTATAAAATAACAAACACGAATGCAATGTGATAATGACACACATGTAGTTAGCTCTGATAAATGCAACAGATAATCCAGAAATTTCATTTAATCTAGAAAAGCTGAAGGTATAAAAAGACAAAATTATGAAATATTAGAGAACAAAGATTGCTTATAAAAGATATTGGAAAAACTGTTTAGCATTATTTTTTAAAGCTAGTTTAAACCCATTTTTCATGACAACCACCAGGGTAAAAAAACTAAAAGAAAAAATCCCTTAAAAGAGGATTAAGAAGAGTTAGAGAAAAAATGGACAAATTTGGGCATGTAAAAATGTTAAATGACTACATATTTCTAAAAAAATTCATTTTAAAAAGGTATACAAAAGTCTTAGAAAAATGATTGAAAATATGCCAGATAAATCTTATTAAAAACACATATAAATTAGCCAAAAATAAAAAAGGCATTAAGATCTTAACAGATAAATGAGCAAAAGAGAAAGTACAACTTGTAAACAAACGTGAAAAAAATGTCCAATCTAAATATATTAAAAGAAATGCAAAATTATAATAAAGGGCTTCTGTTTTGCCTATTCTTTTTTTTAATGATACTGTCACAGGTGGAACAGATACAGCTAAGCTGGCACTCTCACACAGAGTGCTGACAGAAAGCAGCTTAGCAACATACATCAAACACCATTGAAACATTCATGCCTCTTTCCTTAACAGTCCCATGTCTGAGAATCTATTCTACAGACATCATCTAAAAACAGGAAAAATACTATATGAGTAAGACAGTTACTGAAGTATTATTTATAATAGCAAAAAACAAGCAAACAAAAAAAGAAAAGCAACTCATTTTCAAGAACAGGGAATAGTTAAGTAATTTATGGAACAATCACTCACTAGAACAATTATACACCCTTAAAAATAACTGTGAAGCCAACAACATAAAGAACATTATGTTATAACATCTAGTTGTACAAGTAGAATGAAATATAGAAATTTTAAGTTGCTTTAGGGCATGGGATTGAGTCACTATTTTCTGTAATTTCTAAGCTTGATTTGAAAAGACGCACATTCCAATCCCAGCTGCACCACCCATTCCACCCACGGATCAGAGTGAGCGTGGCGAAGCACATCGCCTTCTGATGCCTCTGTTTCCTCGCCTACACAGTAAAGACCATAACTAGAACCACCTCGTGGGACTACTGTGGGAACCAAATGAGAGAGAGCTCACGAAGAACTCGGCTGCTGTGCCTGCCACAGCAAGCACTCAAAATGCTCTTTCTATCATTAAAAGAATTAACCATGTTTTAAAAACAAAACTGAAGTGAAGGAAAAAATGTTTCACATGGGTCGGTTTTTTTCAGTTGCAAATTTAGTATGGTTCATTTTGACTTCCTCTAGTTTGGGGTGTTTCTCCTAGTAAGAACAGACAACGCTTGCACATAAACTCGCTTGGCAAAGGAAAGATTAAAGGAAGTGAAACGGCTACAATAAACCAGAACCACGTAAACACAACGAGTCTATGGAGCCGAGCTGCAAAGGAACAAGCGGAGCCATATTAGCGAGCACCACAGTACAAGCAGCAGAGGTCTGTGTTTTCTTCAACTTCTGGCGAGGAGGGGGAATAGCATTTCTCGAGTGAACTTAAAATATGGTCTTCCTATACGGCTGAGCTAAATATTTCATTCTAATAAGAAATTAGCTCAGTGGAAAAAGGAAATAAAAGAAGCTTAATTTCTAGAAAATAGAGTGGTGATGAGACATTTCAAAGTAGTTGAGCCCCTTGCTAGGGGAACGAGGGTGGGACAAAATACTGCTTACACAGAAACCACCTAATACGTTACTTCCTAGAAAAGCCTATCTTTGTCACAGCTTTGAAATTCTGCCATCTAAGCCTCATAAGCACAATGTTTGCCCCAGATACCGAGCAATGGGACATTATCAGGCCCTCTGCAAGATGCCAGGACACAAGCCAAAGTGCTGATCTTCAAGGGGAGAAGGCTCTCCAGAACCTTCTCCTGGGCTGAGAACCAGTCCGGTGGGCAGTCCTCTCCATAGGGTTTTACAGTTCTCACCCTTGGAGAATTCAGAATGCACAAAAGCAGCCCTATTCACCTTCGTTGTAAAAAACAGATCTCCACACCGTTAGTAATTAGTAGCCATAGATGGGACTTCTTTTCCAAAGAACTTTATACATTTAACTGGAAGTTAGCATTAATTATCCTGGCTTCGCAAGATGAAAAAATAACAGGCAGTGAGAAAAGACTATTTTTTCAAGATGACAGAAGATGAGTTTCAAATCCACTTTTAGCCCCACAAAATATGCATGTAATATTAGTTTATCTTGCCCATGAACCACAAATTAACATATTAATAATGCCTTAGTCATATCATAATGTACGTGTGACATTATACCTAAAGCAGAAGAATGTCTTCTCCCGACAGAGCTGCTCTAAGATTTTCTATCCCCTTCTTCAATGATAACCAGCTATGTACTTACTGCACAACCTTTGCTTCTCCTGCCTTCAGAGCTGATGACCTCAATCTGCAAGCCCGCTGCTCTATTCCGGGGTTTGGTGCTGGCCGGGAAGGAAACCACACTCAGGAGACCAAACAGTGAGCACTGGAGCAACGCTTCACTCAGGAAGCAGGCGGGCTCTGCTCCCCAGGGCTTCTGGTGGCCTCTCTCGGGTGGCCTCTCTCTCTCCCTCTCTCTCTCTCTCTCTCACACACACACACATACATACGTACAGTACAAAATCATTTCTAGCCTACTTATTCCTAAATACATAATGTGTATCTCTCAGAAACATAAGGATTTAAGATGTATGTTGCCTTAGTTTCTTGCTAATTGCTCCCTGAGATATCAAACAGACGAAAAGGGGAATAAAAAGCCATGAGAACTTCAGAGGTGAGTCCGCCCTGAAGCCTCGGGGCCCCCACTGCCATGGCCTGTGTAACGTAGAATGTTCTGGGTGGCATGGGGAACTCAGATAACAATCAGAAAGCATTTTGAAGCAGGAGATTCTGATAAGCTGACTCAAGGGACCTCAAGGGTAAGGCATCTTGATCTCCGAGGTTCTGGTAATTTGTTGCAACTTCTTTTTCATTCTAAATAAATAGTTTCATGCCTAAATTGTGAATTCAGAGAGTTCCAAAATTATATGAGCACTCTTATGAAACCTAGGGTCCTGTCTGGTGCCACTACCGGGGCCCTACAAGCCCCAGTGGTGATGAGATCTGCAGTAGAGAGCAAACATGCTGCACAGAAAAAAATGGAAGAAATTTTGTGCAGGTAAACAAGCTACATGTGTTATATCCACATTCACCCAAAACCGGAGTCGTCAGGGCTCGGCCAAACCAGTCACTGCTATAGGTTGCTATTTTACTGGAGAGTAGATGTGCAAAGCAGCCAAGTGGCTCCTAAATGGCAGATGGTGTGTCAACAGGGCCTCAGTGACACTGAGCCCCTGTGGTTCAGCATGAGCACCCCCCCCTCCGTATGTGCAAGGCCATTCCAATCACAGGTGACAGCGAGGAGCTGTCCTCATGCAGCTCAGCACTGGCCTTCACCTGTGGGGGTGTTATTAGGACTGTGGCTCTGCTCCTGGCAAATGCAGCCACCTCAGGTGGCTCTCCCTCTTTGCCTTGAAGAAAGCAAAAGGCGTAATGCATGGGACCTGTTCTCACGGATGAATATCCATTCTCTTGGGAGGTGGGACACACAAGGATCTGACTTCTCTGGGTGTTCCTCCTGAGCATGGCACCATGGCACAGACACAAAGTGGCAGTTGTGGGGACCTGCAAGAGACAGAACTCCAGCCCAACCTTGCTTAAGCAAAACAACAAATTTATTGACTTGACTATCTGAAAAGCCTCTGAATGAATTCGAGCTGGCTGTAAGCCTTGAAGCCGAGAGGGTCAAATATCAGTGGGTGTCTGTTTTGTGTCATCTCGCGGCTCTGCGTCCCTAAGTCTGCTTCATTCACAGGTGCACTTGGGATGGGAAAGCCTTTCCCAGGAGCATTCCTTGAGGAGAGGCCTTTAGAACTCA
>PVKM010007640.1:0-40954 GCA_004027735.1 Carollia perspicillata | reverse complement strand
ACTCTGAATAAGGAGAAGACATATCAGACATAAGCAGAGTTGTCTGGGAAGATCACTCTGGCAGTGGTGTAAAGAGGTATTAGAAGGCAGGAGGGGATAGATGCTCAAAGATTCTTGCAATAGTACAGCTGAGAGCTAAATAAGGGTTTGATTAGGAAGGCAACTATGTGAAAGGAGTAGAAGTGAGAGAAATTTCAAAGGAAAACTCAGTAGGAAATAATGACTCGTTGAGTATATGGGGTTGGAGATATAAAGGCATCAGAGATGAATTTGAAGTTGAAATATGGTAATGTGAAGTAGTGATGCCATTGGAAGAATTTGGAAAATTGGGAGGAGAAACAGGTTTAACAGCAAAAATTATGAACTTAGTATGAAGTGTTAAGAATCAGGAGGACACTGCCCTGGCTGGTGTAGCTCAGTGGATTGAGCATGAGCCTGCGAACCGAAAGGTTGCCAGTTCAATTCCTTCCTAGTCAGGGCACATGCCAGGGTTGTGGGCATGGTCCTCAGTGGGGGGCATGTGAGAGGCAACCGGTCAATGTATCTCTTACACATCAATGTCTCTCTCCCTCTCTTTCTCCCTCCCTTCCCATTTCTCTAAAAATAAATAAATAAAATCTTTTTAAAAACATGTTTAAAAAAATCAGTAGATGCCAAGGAAGGACATGACTAGAGTAAAAGTGCAAAAATCATTCTATGGAGAAAATAATTAAAGGCATAGAAATACATAGCATCATAAAGGAAGATAAAATATCCTAAAGCTTACAGAATATCTATAATTAATGAATGGTAGAGAGATCGAAGCTAGGCAAGAAGATTGAGACTAAGGAGAAGTGGCTCGACCAAAGAAGTAATGCTGAAGTGAAAGAATTTCATAGAAGAGTCATTAATATCAAATATTGCAAATTCCAAAAAAGTGAATTATCACGGCACAAGCATTGCATGTGTTTAGAAGGTCATTTTTTCCCACAGACCAAACTGCAAAGAGATCAAGACTAATTGGTAATAAATAAGAATTGTAGATAAGTTTGTCAAAAAGTTAAGAATAAAATGCCAGAAGCCAATATCGAAGAGGAATACATTTGTCTAGTGTAACCATTCTCGGCCCTGGCATCTGAGGGGTTCTTGAGACAGCTTATCCATCCCCAGAATTCGTTCCCACTCTTAAATCATATCACATATTCCAACTGTGAGTAGGTGTTTGTGGCTTTAATCACTTTTAGACTAAATGGCCATATTCCAATCCAAGTTTATTTGGTGCCCACATCGTGCCATTGTGCTAGTTGGGGAGATCCAGAAATGATTAGGACTTGATCCTCACTCTCAAGCAGTAAACAATTTAGTGGATAAAATAGAAATTTAGAGACGCAGCTGACCGCTGCATGCAAAGTACTGCAGTGGTGGTCAGCAGAAGGCCATGGGAACACCCGGCAGGGGCATTAGCCTGGCCGGGGCCAGGAGAGCCCGCGGTGCTGAAGGGCCCCCTGGACAGCTGCTGCCTGCTGAGTCTCGAAGGACCAGGAGTTAGGTTGGCATCTCTCAACAGAGGAGTGGGAGGGAAAAGAACTGCCTGTGTTCTCTGCAAAGACGAAGAATCTGAGAGGAAGGAAAAATGAAAGTCGATGAGAAAGAAGGGGTTAACAATAGCAGCTTGTTTCTGCACGAGGCAGGAAAGAATGAGGTCAAGCAGGCTGGTGAAGGAATTTGCCTTTCCAGGGAGGAGACAAGAGGAAAGGGAACAAAAAATGATGAAGAAACAGGGCGGCGTTCAAGTAATAAAGAAAGAGGTTGAGGGAGCCAGTGCTGTGCCCGTTCCTTTTGTACAACGGAAGGTCAACCATCGGTGAGAGCAGGGCGGGCGCTGGTGAGGGCGAAGAAGTGATGATTGCCAGATTAATAACCTTTCGCTCTTTTTAAATAAAAGCACTTACTTGATTCAAAGTTTGTCTGGGGCTCGGTCTCCTCTTAAAGCATCTGATGTAGGAAGCAATCCGGCACGCGGGTGCAGAGCTTGTGCCCTGGGGCTAAAGGACCCGTGTTCGCCTTGTCTGCCCCACGTACTAGCGGTGTGCCTCGTGATAGAAATGCTTTCTCTGTGTCTATGTCTGCTCATCTATAAGTGGGGCAAATAATAGTACCTAACTCCTGGGTTTGCTGTAAGGAATAAAAGAATTAATACCTGAAAAATGCTGAGAACAGTGCCTGGCACATAACACGTACTCAAAAATGTTAGCTCTTATAATTACTAGACCAATGCTCTCCACCGGAAATTCCTGAGATGATGGAAGTATCCCATGGGCTGTCTAACACAGTAGCCACTAGCCACATATGGCCAGTGAGCACTGGAACTGTAGCTGGTGTAACTGAAATTTAATTTTCACTCATTTAAACATAAAAAGCCACATGTGGCCCTGCAGAAGAGGCAGCAACAATTTTAAACAGGGGCTTATTGGTACAAAGAAATACACTGAGTTTCATTCCCCAAGGACCCTGGTCCTGAAATACTGTAGAATAGGCCCAACCAATCAAACAGATAGTTGGTTGTAGCTCTGAGGACTCAGCTTTATTTTGTGGGTGCTGATGCTCAAAGAGCAGATGGAAGAAAGACATGCTCACGACCCCTGTAATTCAAAGGGAGATTCAGTGTATGATAGGATATTTGTTAGGTAAACAAGATGCAAGTAGCATATTTCCAAGCAAAACAGAACGGAGGTTTGGCCAGCTTTTTGCTGAAGTGGGTCAGCTGAGAGCCATTAAAAGGACAGCTGAAGTTCTAAGGGACATGCAGAGCGGCTGCTCAGATGTAGTGGTGTTGAGCCCTGTTACTATCTGATGACAACGGAGTAATCTCACGTCAGAGCCACTAAAAGAGCCGATATGACAGTCAGTGTGACAACATGAAACTCAGTCTACAGTATTGATGAAACACAAAAGGAGGGAGGAGAGAGGTTATCGATGAGTAATGCATTTTCTTCTGTGGTGGCAGAAGGAGAAGAAACAAATGGATCATTAATGGCTTTAACGCGATTAGGGCCTTCTGTAGGAGGGGGCTGCACTGGCTCCTGCCAGCAAGGCCCCGGAAAGGAGGCTGCTCTGAAGTGGTTGGGGAGGGCAGGGGCGTGTGGTGGCGTTGTTCAGGAGATGCTGCTTTTGCTTTCCAGTGTTTCAAAGCCACTTCTCGAATCTGAACTTACTTGGGTCATCTCTCTGTTTCTACAACAAAATAACATCATGGTGAAAACAACATATTCCTAAGAATTTAGGAAAAGCGTTATCATATTTGAAAAGCTTAATTAAGATGGTAGTATGGGGGAATGAAGAATAAGGCAATTCAAATAAGAAAGTAAGTAAGTGAAAAAAAACCTTCTTGAGCGCTACCAAGAAAGCAGACATCCAAAACCCGCAAGTCGTAACTCGCTTTACGCCATAAGGCACTTCCCGGTAGGCTGGCATACCTTGATCTTTTCAAAATGAAGTGTTTGAAACTCACTAATAGATTTTCTATTTAGGGAAATTCTGTGTGTTTAATGCGTGCATACATGAAAAACATCCTTCCTAATCCCACCTAATCGAGATCCCATTGTGGGAATCTTTTTTCCTGTTCTGAATTGTGACAGGTTTTAGAGGCCAGCAAGCCTGGGCTCAAACCGAGCTTCCTGTTAACTATGTCATCGTGGGTGAGTTCTTTTACTTCACTGGCCTTCAATTTCCTCAACGGTAAAATGGTGACAACAACACATACTTATAGAATGTTGTCAAATGTAATTTAATGAGGTAGCATGTGCAAAACACCGGAGCGCCTGGATTGTGGTAGAGACTTACTCCTGGCTGCTCCTTCAGGAAGGGGTGAGGGCTTGTTGCCTCCTGGGAGGAGTCCGACTCCACAGAAGCTTCACACAGCTAAGAGCTGACTTGACCCTTATTTAGACACAGAAACCAAGAATGCTTGACTCTGGAATTTCTTCTGCAAGGGAACTACACTTTGGCCTAGTGGCTCCTTCAGGCCTTTGAGCTAAGTCAGACAAGCCCTGCGTGACCAGGACAAAGAGCAGCTGCTGCCTTGGGGTCCAGATAAAGCCCCGAGTTCTGGGAACTCCCCCGGAGGCTGTCGGGACCCTTGCTCCGCTGGCCTGTGTCAGCACTGAGCTGGCCAAACCCGACCCCATCTGTCACCCCAACCTGCAGCGTCAGGCTGCTGCTGCTGCCCTGAACACTCAGCTAAGCTGATGGTTTCTGTCTAGGACAAGGAGGGCTGCCTGGTCCACCCAATTTTAGGTTCTGACTTTCAAACATCGTCTTTCCTAACATCAAAGGATGTGTGTTTGTACTATAGCAAAAGAAATAGAAGCAAACAGCTAGCCTTGCCAGAGGCCATGGGGATAGACACTAACCCAGGCTAGCAGTGGGGGGCTTAGGAGTTTGGCATAGGTCAGAGGAAGCTGGACACAGTTTGGGACAAGGAATTGCCTGGAGTTAGTCAAGGCACATGGGACACGGGTTAGAGAGGCCTGACAACAGAGTGGCCAGAAGCCAGAGCTTAGACACTGGCCACCAAGGAGGGAGAACTTAGAGAAGGTGACCTGGAAGTTTTGTTAGTTCAGATTCCTCCTAGAACTGTCCAGGTCTTAGTGGAACTACAGCCTTTGTATTCCAGATCTGGTCCCTAGGAGACTAGAAATCATCCCCATGGATCTCTGTCCCCTCAGCAGGGAGAACAATGCTCTGGCCTGACAACAGCCTTGAGAGAAGAACTGGATCTTCATGGAGACACATCATCATCATCACCACCACTACCACCGCCATCAGAAAATTTATGAGAACTCAAGTTTTCCGTCGTGTCTCCTCATCTTGGGGCAGAAATTCAGCATCAGGTCACAATCCCAAAGCATTTAGAAAGTAGGTGTTGGAGGGATGCTAAAAACTGACTCATGCAAATGCAAAGCAACTGCCCGAAAAAGCATAAGAAATGTTTGGAATAGATAGAGAAAGTAGAGCCCTCCGGAGTATACGAGAGGTCTCTCTGCCTCAGCCATCAACCTGAGCGCACGGCTGCGATGCCAGAGCACAGTGGCCTGCCCTAATTTAGGACGTGGCTCAAGCAGACAAGCACAGTCTCCGAGGCGTGGATCCGTGGGGAGCCTGACCACTGAGCATGAAGCCCAGTGCCCTGGCAAGAGTCTCACTAAAGACAGCTCTGTGCGGAGCATGAGTCACTTTTTGGTCTTAGAATTCACTTAGAGATAAAAAGATGCTTTTACAGTCATCTAAGGCCTGTATCCCATTTCTCCCCAGAGCCTCAATATTCTTCATTAGCATCCAAGACAGGATTATCACCTCCCCCACAAAATGAATAAACAAGGCACTGAACAGTCTCAGCCGCCTCCAGCTCCCCACGCCTGTCTAGAAAATTAATAAGATTCTGAGTCTGATGGTTATTCGACAATGAGTTATATGTTCAGGAAAAAGAAACTCATCTTCGCTTTTCTCCGAGTCTTCCTGGAAAAGGCATATAATGACACAGATGTCTTATCCTCATCAAGACCTGAGAATTTCTAAAATTCTTGAGTTCCTTGTAAGAAGGCCCACATGCTTGTGAAACACAAATAACTACAGAAAAATGCCCTGAACTGAAACTTGTTTCCATTTCAAGGGAACTAGAACAAAAGGTCACTTGAAATGTAGGCACAGATAAGGAAAACAAATAGCAGCCCAGATGCTCCACTCCCCTCTGGGTGGTGAATGCTGGCAGTGGGTCTGTGGGACCTGGCTGCAGGTGAGGGCTGATTAGATTTTTTTAAAATTTTAATTGTTGTTCAAGTACAGTTTTCTGTCTTCTACTCCCATCCCAGCCCCTCACAGTGCTCCCCACCTCCCTCCCGTTTCCACCCCACCTTGGAAAGCACCTGTTGGCTCCAACCACCGGGACTCTGCCTCTCCAGCACTCGGGCCCCAGGTGGGCCTTTATTACACAAGCAATGGCCCTTTCCTTCACTCATAGAAGGGCATCATGAACAGATGTGATCAGATAATTCCCGGAAGAGGATTAAAATCAAAGCCTCTGGATATTCAAGGGCGCCTCTCCATCACCCTGTCCTCTCTGTACCCTAATAAATTCTTCTTTCTACTTCTTCTGATTCTTCCTTGCTTTGCTCTAGGAACTAATGTGGGACTTGTGGGGAGAGGGAAACCACAGCCCATATTTCAAGGGTTCAAAGCTGGAAGAAGACACCAGCTGTCCCCCCGACACTTACACACACGCTCTTTTCCCCAACAGAGATCAGCTTTGCCCATCTACCTCTCAGTTTGCGTTTACCATACTTACGGTCTGTGGTGCGCTTCTTAAGCTGTATGTGGTAGTTCCCTAAGAACTGTCTGTTCCCTTTAATTCATTTAAAACACACTTATAACGGACTTACTATGTCAAAGCAATATATTAAAATATTTCCCCACACGTGCGGTTTTGTAGAACATAAACACAAAATACGCAAGACTCACTGCCTGCATTATTACTCATCACTGGGCTATAAGAACTCAAAACAGCCCCAAGGACAATTGACAATTTCTCATGCATAGCTCACCTGCAAAATCTTTTTGTTTTAAAAAATGAAAGAGGGCAGTCGAGCCAGCCATTATCTCAGAAGGGAACTATGAGCCTTTCACCAAAGCCCGGCCTAATATCCCCCTTCTTACATTTCTTTGGTTTGGGGTTTTTGTGTTTGTATTTATTTGTTGCCATTTTTGTTCTTCTTGAAAATTATAGACATAGTAATTCACTTGAGATGCATTGAGAATGCCCCTGAGTTCCTGGTAAATTGCTTCTTTTTAACATGAGACAGGGCAGCATGCATTTGCTGCAATGGATCAAACATCCTTTTTCATGCCCATCCACAATAACTAATGGGAACTCACTTTTTTAAAAACATAACAGCCATGTTTGTCTCTAAATAACAAATGAAAAACACAACAGCCTATTTTGGACCTGAAAATGTCATCAAAGCAGCCCCCAAAGCCCCCCAGGCAGCTTGGATATTTGTGTGGATTGGCGGTAGTGGAGTACAGGAAAGAAATCATTTCCTGTTTATTATCTCTCTTTCAAATTCTCCCACTTCACTGGCTAAAATCTAAGAACCCTAAATCCTAACTGACCTCAGATGCTGGGCAGTGAAGGCTGGCCAGGATTGCCATCAGTTAGAGTATTAGAAGAATATGCTGTAATTAGTCACAGAAATTCTCTTTTTTTTCTGTCTCTTAGTTTTCTAATAAAAATGACTCTAATAAGTTAAGCAACTTCTTTAGGGCCACTTCATATTCTCGTTCAGGGGCGTGGCTGTTGCGGAGGTTCTTCTTCAGCTGGAGAGTGCTTGTAACGGCCAACCCTGGAAGGCAGGGCTGCCCTTGTTCTACGCCCATTTGCCATGTGGCATCAGTGCGCATGACGTTGAGAAGCCTTGTGTCTCTCTCATTTAGAGCAAACTTCCAGAGGCAATCGAAGGGCAAGTCTCCTGTTAATTGAGGGCTCCATAGTCTTTGAATTAAAGATACTGACAGCTAAGGTGATCCAAAAGAAAACATTTTTTGTATAATCTGCCTAACATAAGGGCCAATGTAACATCTCTGCCAAGGGACCTATTGCCCGCATGCACTGCATATTTAGCAAGGCATTCAGACTGGAATGCACCAGGCAACAGGCAAATGCAGCATATATTAATGTCATCCTGAGTTTTTTCCATTATATTGTCTAATGTGTGAGAGATATGCCTTCAACCCTTTCTGCTAGTCATTTTTGATGTTTTGATTCTGGCTACCAAGTCAACAATTAGGCCGCTAAAGAAAGTCCTGGTATTGCTGTGGTCTCCCTTAATTTTGACTTGCCAGTTCTCAACATTGTTAACCCTAAATTGCTGGATAGAAAACTTCTGGGGTTTCCCCAGAGCTAGACAATGACCAAACGTGCAATCACTGCCCACCCCTCCTCAAATACAATTTTTAAAGCTGCCCTGGTAGCATAACCCTGGCCTGCTTCTGCCATTGCTAATTTTGAAAACCAACAGAATCTTCACATTTCCAAGAGAAACGCCCCCTCTTGTGGTGACTGCTGAATACTGCAGTCCTAGCTTCCAGCAGGAAAGGAAAAATACCCGACAACCTCCTACACACAGACCTGTAGGAGTACTAATAACTCCAGTCCGCCCTGAGCAACTGAAAACTTTGAGTCTCCTGCTGTGGTGAGAGCTAAATCCTCTCTAACAGTATCAGACTTTTAGATATAGTGTCAACCATATAAAATTGCTGGTAGTCAAACATTTTTGACCTATGATATGGCGATTTCATACAGTTAAATGTAATACATACTGATAAACCAGGGAAATTTCTGTTAGCACCTACAGTTTTAGCTGAGCCCACTAACTACTAGCCAAGAATGGAAATCCTTTCTACTCTAGTAACTACAGTGGGGAGTTTCAAAAGGCAATAAATAAATATTTTTCAAGCCCTAAATGCTAATACTTTTTGCCCACCTCTGAACATAACCTTCTCATGTTTCTTGGTCAATAGGCAGTTAATTATAAAAATCAGACTTAGGAAGTTGGACTTCCCTAGATCTGTCACTTATTTGTTAAAGAGCATTTGCCAAATAAATGGCAAAGCTGCTTCTACCCTAGCACAAGTACCTGGTACTCGGCACAGGCTTTTTTCTCTGAGACAAGGCAAATAAAATAATGCTAAATGGAGCGTTGTAATTCTCTCATAGTTAGTTGCAAACATTTTTGTAAATGCCATGTGGATTTGTTTTTAATATGAGAAATTAATGTGTGATGAATTATGGTAAGCAATCATTTTCAGCAATGTGAATTCATCCTGCTAATAAAATTTTAAAATAAAACCTATGGCCCCGGACAGGAGGCTCGGTTGGTTGGAAAGTCATCCCGTACAGCAAAAGACTGCAGGTTTGATTCCTGGTCAGGGTGCACACCTAGGTCGGGGGTTCCATCTGGGGCACATACAGGAGGCAACTGATAGATGTTTCTCTCTCTCTCCCTCCCTTCTTCTCTTTGTAAAATCAATATATGTATCCTCAGCAAGGGTTGAAAAGTATAGCAAGGAATGTGATCAGACAATTTATATATGTGTGTATATTTTAAATGATTAAACAAATGAAAAGAAGCCCAATAAAAATGAAACCCACACTGACATATCATTTTTACCTCTCACATTGGCAAAAATTTTACAAACTTTGCTGATACATTTTTGACAAGGTCATGAAGAAACAGAAGCAGGCACTTGTTGCATTTCTAGTATACATTTAAATTGGGGCTCACCTCCTAGAAAGGACAATTTTGTAAAACCTATCGACACTACAAATATATATACTTCAGACCCTGGTAAATGTCATTTTGGGTAATATAACCTACAGATATACTTGAACACAAATAATATGACATATATAAAATGTTATTAATTGCAGAATTACTTTTAATAGGACAAAATTGCAGCAACCTAAAAGTCATTCAAGAAAAATACAGTGAAATAAATTAAAGTGCAGCCATATAATGAAATATGATAAAGCTGTTACAACAGCAAGTAGGAAGTTCTCCACAAACCAACATAGAGCAAGATAAATTACTTGGGAAAAAAGTACAGAAGTATGCAAACTATGCCACTTTTAGTTATAGAAAGTATATTTGCATTTTTGCTTTATAGACATAAAGAAACTGTAGAAGGATACTCAAGAAAGTGATAACTGGTTAATAGTAGAGGCAGATCGTGGGAAGAAAACGTCTCACTGTATTCTTATGGAGGTGGGGAGATAGATGAAATGTTCAATATCACGTATACAAAAATTAAATGTAAGAATCACTCATGTTAGTAGGTTAAAAAAACTCAGTTATTTTCAACAAATTTAATAAATTGCGTGTTGACGTGTAGGAAGACTGTAAGGAAAACTGGTTAAGGGCTGCATAATACTCACTCCTCACTGATAAACCCCTTTTCTGACCCCAGCAGGCCCGGGCGCGGCTTCTCAGCACACGGGCAGCAGCAGCTCCAGCACACCTGACCCCAGGTGAGAGCTCTGTTGAGCGCCTGGCCTCTTTCTTCAAGACCTCGGTCCGCTTTTGGCCTGAGCGGGTGTCCAACAGCCACAAAATGACCAGTGTCACTTGTTTCCCTGTGAAATGAACTTGATACAGTACTCAAATAATTCAAGCAACAAACGATTCTCAGTCCTTCGGAGCCCTGTTCTTCCCGCTGCTGCGTTCATTCGCGGTGAGGAACACCTGCCACAGGGGAGATGCTGTGGTGGGAGCGCGTGAGCTGACAGCTCCTAAGTACCCCCGAAACACAGCAGCCTCAACAGCACACATTCAAGGGTCCAGACTCAGCCCCGGGCCGGCTCACTCCTGTGGCTGACCGCCAAGAGATCGGAATGTGGTTGTTTTTAGCTTCAGGCTGAGATGGCAGCATAAGTGAGCCCACCTCCAAGCCCAGAAAGAAATCAGACTTAAGAGGAAGACATTATAAGAAGATAGTTGAGCTTGGCAACATAATAAATGGGTCTTGTGTCTTTTTGCTCCTGAACATACTGGATTTTTAAAACGGAAATACATGCGTATATACCACTGACCACTGTGACTGGGCCGATATTTTCATTCCAATTTTCCTCGTCTGTCCCCGAATAATGAAGGATCTTGAGTTAGGACAGTGTTGCCGAACCTTTTATCATTGTCATTCCCTAAGGAGCCTTTTTAGTCTCTTTTCCTCCAATCACCCTACATCAAAAAATGTTAGTACCACAATCGTACTGCCTACGCTGAACATACTGTATGTATATCTGTGCTTTGTTTGTAAGGAGTACGTTTTGCCCAAGTGATGGTTAATTTTATGTGTCAACTTCACCAGGTTAAGGAATACCCCCAGATGGCTGGTAAAACATTATTTGGGGGTGTATCTGTGAGCATGTTTCTGGAAGAAATTAGCTTTTGAAGCCACAGACTGCACGAAGATGGCCCTCACCAACGTGAGGGCCTTCGTCCAACCTGTTAAGCATCTGAATCCAACAAAAAGGCAGAGGCAGGGTGAATGTGTTCTCCTTACTTGACACACAGCTGGGATGGATGTTCCCCATCTCCTGCCTCATCCATCATACCTGGGTGTTCCTGGCTCTCACACCTTCAAACACCACTGGCTTTCCTGTCTCCTCAGCTTGCAAGAGCAGATATCTGTCTATCCTATTGGTTCTGCTTCTCTGAAGAACCTGAGTAGTACACTCCCCAAGAACTTCTTTTTGCCTTCAATAAGATGCATGAATTATATTCACCAGAAGGATCCAGAGGATCCCTTTTGGTTTTATAACTGAGGGAATGGTGCCATGCTGTGGAGAACTGTGAGCACCTAAGCGCCACACGTCAAATCCTGACCTACCACTTGCTCTCACAGAACCTTGAATGAGTTGTTTAACGCATACTCATGCGTGAAACAGGTGTAACAATCCCTCTGACAGGGCTGTCAAGGAAGAAGTAACGCAAAGTGAGTAAAGCACACTGGGAACAATCAATAACTGGCAACCTTTCGTTTGTTTTATTTAAAACAAATCTATAACTTACATATGTGTACCTAAAAAATGAAACACTGATCATAGTGACATAGGCAATAATTATAACCAATGATTCTGAAACCCATCATATGCTTTTATTTGTGCCTAGAATGTAGCTCCTATTGTGACTTCAAAATTCTACCCAACTTTCAAGACAAAGATCAAATGTCACCCGTTTCAATAAAACTTGTTCTAGTTTCACCAAAGGTAAGTCTCTCCATGCTTTCAACCCTCATACACAATTAAGGTGCCAAACACATTTTGCTCTATAAATTATATGGATTTTAAGCACCTTAAGGATGGGAACTCTGTTATATTTCTCTACATTAATACACACACACACACACACACACACTTAGAATAAGATTTTTCAGTAAATATTTATTGGTTAAATGCTGCAAAGTTGGATCCCAAAGATCAAATATAGCATTAGCACATAAAAACTGAAGTAAATAGGTAGTTTCAAATCAATATCAATGTAAACATAATGACCTAGAAACATATCATGTTTTTCAGACTATAAGACGCAGTATTTTTTACCACATTTTTTGCTTCAAAAATTTTTTCCTGTTTTTCTCCTCTAAAACCTAGGTGTGTCTTACAATCCAAAAAACAGATGCACCTAGGTTTTAGAGGAAGAAAATAGGAAAAAAAATAGAAGCAAAAAATGTGGTAAAAAGTGTGTCTTATAGTCTGAAAAATACGGTAACTAAAATACAGACAGAATCAAGTTTGTTTTGTCATCATTCATCCCTAAAATCCTGAACATGAATCCCAAATGTGCTAACAGCTCATCTTTTCATGTTATAGAGATTGGTGAAAAGTCTTTCTGGTAACAGTCAATTTATGAGACAGGTGAATTTTTTCAAAGAGGCTCTTCCAGAGAGTCAGGCTGTCTCCTAAAATGTCCCAAACTGGAATGCTATGAAAAGGGTACAGCGTGTCTGTGTAACCGCAGAACAGTTTTCTGGGTCTCCTATTCTGTCACTGCTATCTGTGGTCATTCTTTGCGGTGCTCCTGCTTCGGCTGCAGAGAAATTCTGTGAGACAAGGAACACGTACGTCAAATGTAATAGCAGGAAGCAAAGAGAAGCCAGAAAGAGAGAATGACTGTGAGGCATTTGTTTTTTAGACCCTATGATGTTTTAAGTATATACCTAGTGCTTTTTACACATGCTGAATAACCAGGCTAATTAAAAAGCCCATACAGTTCTTGTTAAAATCTGTTCAAATTTTTTGGAGCACCTGTTATAACAGAATGCCCACAGACTTGATAGTTTAGAGCCAAGACACCTGCTACCTTATGTCTCACAGTATGTTCAGTTTTATACTGTTAGCAAAAAAAAATAAACACTTTTTGACATTTAGCAATCTTATACAAGCGATATGAAATAATCAGGAAAGATATTTAACCCTTCCTGTGCTGCTTTGAGAAACCACACCCTTTCTCCTCTAAGAATTGGATTGTGACATTTTTCCATGAAGTGATTTAGGGCTTCTTTAATAATCTGTGATCACATGAGGTTTTCTAAAGAGTCCAGGTATCTTCTGGAAAGTATGGAGCAGTGAATTTTCTAGTTGAAAGAGACCTTTAAGAAAGCATATCACTGTTTTAACTTTGTCAAATGTTGATGAGATTCCCACACAGGTTTGATGGTATTATTGCTGGTGAGATTTTTACCAGAACACTATTTGAAAATGCATTTATTTTTGAAAGATAAACATTATAATATTTTTCCACAATTAAGGAATTTTCATAGTCCAGACATGTACATAGGAACATTTAGATTCAGTTTTATGGCTGATGAGTCTTACGAGAATAATGTGAGAATGCTTTACAAGATACATAATTTTAAAACAGCTGGCATTTAGTCTGCAGTATGTAAGTCTTTAAAGGTCCAGAACCATGTCTTATTTGACCGATAGGCCAGAGTTGGACAATAGAATGAACACACATTTCACCTTGGTAAAAAACTTTTCCAATTTTATGCTGTCACAGTTTAAAATTTAATTTATGCTAATGATATTTCTACTAAGAATATCTGCCTTCGATCTAGCAATTCCACTTTTAGAATGTCCTATAGTCAAGTCACACATATATAGAAAGACAAATATAAAAATATCATTTCCAGAATTGTCCATATAGGAGAATATTTGAAACAATGTAAATGTCCATTGATAGAAAGCCAGGTAAATAAATTATGATAGGTCAATACAATAGAATACTATGTAGTTATTAAGTGAATAAAGTAGTTCTGTATATAGTGATATGAAACCTTCTCCAAGATACACTAAGTGAAAAACAAAGTGTAAAAGCAAACACACAAGCAAACACACACACACTTGACAATTCATAGGAATATAAAATATCTTTGGAAGGAAGCACTAAAAATAGTAGCTATCTCTGAGGGGAAATTTGAGGGTTAGGAGACAGAAATAAGAAGAATACTTATGGCCCTGGCTGGTGTGGCTCAGTGGGTTGAGTACCAGACTGCAAATCAAAGGGTGGCCAGTTCGATTCCCAGTCAGGGCACATGCCTGGGTTGCAGGCCAGGACCCCAATGCAGGGCATGTGAGAGGCAACCACACGCTGATGCTTCTCTCCCTCTCTTTCTCCCTTCCTTACCTCTCTCTAAAAAATAAAATAAATAAAATCTTAACATAATTCATTTAAAAAAGAAGTAAGTTACATTTCACTACAAAAATCCTTTTGTAACTTATTTATATTACATTTACATCATATACCTAGTCAAAATATTTTAAGATGCAATTTGAAATAATCCCTTAAATTTGGGAGAAAAAAAGAAAATGTGATATATTATGGGCATACTTAACTGTATATAATATAATATCCTAAAGTACTTCTAAATTTCCAGACTGTTACTTAGTTAACTCCAAATCAGCATTTAACAATATAAATCGCAATTTAATGTCTAATTATCATGATGAAAACAGCTTTTGAATGTTGAATGTGTATAGCTGTATTCAAATACAAGCTGTTTTGACTTTTAACCAACATACCAGAACTGGGAGTGATTTTGTTGCATAATTAGAAAACAACCTAGAGTATATTTCTCCAAGATGCTTTTAAAGGTAATGGAAAGCATTTTTAAAGGTTCAGGAGAAAAGTTGTTTCAGTTCTAGAACATCTATCAAAAGAGAAATATAGGCCCCGATAGCTGTGGCTCAGTTGGTTGGACGTAGACCCATGAAGCAAAAGGTTGCCAGTTCCATTCCGAGTCAGGGCATATGCCTGGGGTGCAGGTTTGGTCCCCAGTCGGGACACATGCAAGAGGCAACCAATTGATGTTTCTCTTCCTCTTTCTCCCTCCTCTTTGAATAAATAAATATTTTTAAAAGAAATTTTTAAAAAGAAAAATAAGGTTCTATTTGTACAGGGGACCAGAGAAGCTACAGTACAGCAAATCACCTTGTCATTTTGTTCAGGAACCACCCCAAACCTGGCACTGCTGAGGCCTATTTCTTAAAATGGACAAGGATGGATCCCACAACTGCTGGGGACTTGCAACTATTGAGCCACACACAGTGCACAGTCCTATAAATCCCCACCCCAGTGGTCAGGACCCACCTGAGAAATATACTGATGCCGATGACTTACCTTTAGACATCCTGGAAAGTCACTCTAGTCTTTCGAAACACAATTTTTCCACCCTCAAGAGTCCTGCATTAACCAGCTCTCAAAAAACCACCAGAAGAGCACATAAAATTATGGTATACTTAAGCTTATTTGCATTTTAAAAGAAAATACATACTTTGCTGGGTTCATAGCCAGTCAGAGCATCGTCCTGTATACCAAAATGTTGCAGGGTCCCAGTCAGGGCACGTACATAATGTAGATTGTGGTTTCCATCCCCAATCGGGTTGTATACAGGAAACAACTGATTGATGTTTCTCCCTCAAATCAATGTTTCTCTCCCTCTCTCTGTCTCTCTAAAATCAATAAATTACCCTCAGGTGAGTTTTTTTTTTAAAGAGAGCAAGAATACAAAATAATTGGAATTAGTATAGGCAGGAAACTCTGATGAAGCAATGACAGGCTTTAGTAGGACAGACTGCGGAAGATGAATGAGGAAAGACAGCCTGAGACCGATAATCACACCAAGTGAGCCGTCCAGCCCTCTTGGTCAATGCTCTATCGACTTTAAGGATCCACATTAGCACTTCATGCAAGTACTAATGTGTCACTGGTCATCCGTGATGCTCACGAAATATTTCTGGCCCATAGTAGGAGTCTATTGTATTTTCTAGCTCTTTTGTCGGGTGGGGCCATGTACCCATTCCTGGCCAGTGTGCTGAAAAAAAGTGAAATAAGTCGGCTGATGAAAGACAAGTACCATATGATCTCACCTATAAGTGGGACCTAATTGACAAAACAAACAAGCAAGCAAAATAGAACCAGAGACATGGAAATAAGGAATGAAATGACAGTAACCGGAAGGGAGAGAGAGGGAGATAACGGGGAAAGAAGGGGAAGGGTCATCAAGGAACATGAATAAAGGACCCATGGGCAGAGACAATCGGGGAATAGGATTGAATGTGGGAGATGGGAGTGGGTAAGGGGGGGGAGAGTAATGGAGGGAAAACAGGGACAACTGTAACTGAACAACAATAAAAAATATTTAATTTAACTTAAAAAAAGAAATTCCTCTTAAAAGAAAAAAAATTGAAAAGTTGATATCTAACCAAATAGCACAGTTACATATTTTGTTAAAGTGTTGTACGGAAAATTTCATGGGAAAAGTTTGCATAATTTCATTGCATTCTAACTGTGTTAGTTTGCCACGTTAACCATGCAAAGAGGGAGAGGTCCCACAGCCCCAGAGGAAAGTGTTATAGGCCGAGAAAGTTTGGGAGAAACAATTGGATCCTAAGGATTTCACCATCCCACAGTTGTACAGCCCTTTCAGGCTCTCGACCTTGCATGTGTCTCCTCTTAGTATGTATATGTTCACACAACAATACTGAATTTTTCAGGACAAGTTCTCTTAATTCCACATTATTGGGATGGAAATTGAAGTTCAGCGGGCCTAAGTGATGAACTTGTCCAAGATTTCATAGGTAATAAATGACAGAATCAAGATTCAAAATTAGATTTTCTGACTAAGTCCAGGGATTCTCTCATTGTCCTACTCTGCTGCATGGAAACAGGTACAATGGAAAGGGGAAGAAAAAAAAACAGAGAAAACTTAGCTTATGGTCAGGGAAAGCTTCCTGAAAGAAGTGACGCCTTTGCGTGTCCTCACCCCTGCACTGCTAGGTGCCCGTCTTCCCACTAGTAACTGATTATCTTTGTCTTCAGTGTGGAGCTCAGTGCTTGTTGAATAAATGATCAAATGTGTTGGATGAGTGAAGATGTTCTTTTTAGATATACAATGAACTTTCATTCTTAAGAGAATAACATTTAATTTCTCGATGCTTGGTCCCAGGCCTTGACCTCAGACTCACCCCCACATTTGCAGGACCCAGAACAACAGTGCACGTGGAAGCCCTCATGCCATGTATCCAGTTATTTTATGCTATTTTTTAATTATTTCTTAATCCCCACCCAAGGATATGTTTATAGATTTTGATTTTAGAGAGAAAATAAAAGAGAGAGAGGGAAGGAAAGAAAGAAACATCCATGTGAGAGAGAAACATCAATGGGTTGCCTCCCATCACTGCCAAGGGTAGAATCCAAAACCTAAGTATGTGCCCCGACTGAACCCACAACCTTTTGATATATGGGATAATGTTCCTACCAAGCCCTTGGCCAGGGCCATCCATTTATTCTAAAAATAGAAAACAAGTTAACAAACACTTAGCTAATATATATTCTTTCTTCCTATCTTGACAGATTCATCTTCATTAGAACAAAAAAACTTAAGTATGTGTCAAGCTATAATTTTTATATAACTGAAATTTGGCAAAAACAAAAACAACTGAATTTTTATCATGCATGTCTGTTGGCAGGCCACTGATAGGTGAATGAGAAATAAAATAAGGATGCATATAATTTGTAAATTATTGTATGTGTGTTCCATAAAGTTTTTTCATGCTTTAACTTCAGTGGAATCACTAACATTGTTGTTATTGTGAAGATTTCATATTATTTATGTTTTATTGACAGTAATGCCAAATTAGACAATCTGTCTTGAGTCATTGCTTTTTTAAGTAGATTTCTGTTAGTTCCAGTTTGAAAAAATTTGCTCTGCTGAGGAATTAGCAACAGGAATTTTCAAATTATTAATATGATATATCAGGAAATGAATAAGATATACATATTTTGTTCAAACACTATAATAGAGTCAAATATGATCATTATTATAGAAAATATTACAAAAGGTTTTAATTTCACCATATGCATTGCCATTGCTTATATTACTTTTATCATCTCTCAAAGCACAATGTAGACCCATTCATTTATGTAAAGAATCAATATTCTTTACATGCTTCATGCGTTTTAAGTTTATAACTACATACATATGCATTTTAGTAATATGAGTTATTTAATATTGCCAAATGTCTACAGCCTTGTGCAACTGTTTCAAATATTGCATCGATTTATGAGCATTTCTGGAACCATGAACTGGAACAAGAAGTGAAGCTAAAAGAGACTCTCAGTAATCGCCATCCTGTTGTTTATGAGGGGTTGGTTTGTTTGTTTTGCTAAATCTCTTCACTTTCAGGTAGGCAGTAGGAGAGGATAAAGGGAGAATAAATGGTGATGAAAAGAGACATGACTTGGGGTGGTGAGCCACACAATACCGTGTACAGATGATGTATTACAAAATTGTACCACTGAAACCTATATAATTTTATTAACCACTGTAATCCCAATGAATCTAGCTTAAAAAATAAAAATAAAAATTATCTAAAAATTGAAAAAAGGTAAATTGGTAAAAACGTGTTACGTTGAAGTCATACAAGAGCTCTATCTAATGAGCCCTTTTCGGGTCAACTGCCTCTCCAGGCAAACGTGACTGTTTAACTTACATGTTGCCATTGTTTAGTGGCCAGACTCTGTGAAGTTTGAGCTTAGCTAATAAAAAACTGAAAGGATGAAAAAAATATCTCTCAGTACTACTCCGATAATTCATCATAGGAGTGTATTCATGCATGCTAATTAAGAGGAAAAATTTGACAAGTTAATACATTTATATTTTTCGCTTACACAAGCATTTCCACTCCTTAAATCACCCCTTCAGCTCTGTAGTGTGTATCTCCAATATCAATGATGATTCAACCTACACGCTTTCATGCCATTTAAACAGTTGACTTTTGTGAGTTTTGGGTTTTTTTTACTTTGTTTTTACTGTTGACACTGTTGCAGCTGCCCCACCCTCCCTCCTTTGCCCACCTCCACCTGGCTCCCATCTCCCTTCCTTCTGGCTATCCCCACACTGCTATCTGTGTCTGCGAGGGGGGCACAAAAAAACTCAGAATTTATTTATAAAATTATGTACTTATTCTTATGTGTTTAAACATCAGTCACCTTCAAAATACAGTCATACCTTGGTATTCACAGGCTTCAGAACTTGTCAAACTCTGTATTTGTAGCATTTTGACAAGAAAAAAAAAGTTTCAGTAGTTGGTGCTTGCTTGGGACTCATCGCACTTGCTAGAACTTGTACAAGTCATGAAGCTGCCCCACAAGAGAAAATGCTCCATTGTTCAGTACTAGTCTGTTTAGGTGGCATCACAAGTTCTGGAACGAATTAACAATGAATACCAAGGTACTATTGTACTCTCCATTTGATGCAATAGACCTATAGAGATGTTTTTTCACTACTCAAAACAATTTTTGAACTCATAGATTTTGTTACCTTTTAGTGCTGTGGCCAGTCTTTTGTTTTAGCTCTTCCACAATGGCAAATGTTTCCCTTTGAGAACTTTTTTCATTAGGAGAAACAAAAAAAGTCACTCCAGGGTGAGATCGTGTGAATAGGAAGGGTGGGATCCAGGGGTCATTCATTTTATGGTCAAAAAGTGCTGAACACTCGGTGTGATGTGGGCAGGTGAGGTGGGCTCATAAATCACCACCCATCATAAATAAGCAAATGTGGTGAAAGAGTCTTCAAGAAAAAAATTCACTGACGCCGAACGCAGCCTCTTACAACAACGCCAGCTGACACATTGATACAGATGGGTTCCTAGACCACTCACCTAGTGGGGGAAGCCTCTACTACAAGGGGCCTGCCCTCAAGAAGATAATTCCATTTTGGGAAAGGTCTCCCCTTACATGGGTTATGCATATATCATCTTTGGCTAATCCCTTCACCTTCCTTCATCCAGTCCCTCCTTTCCCTCCACTCTGACAGCAGTCAGTCTGTTCCATGTATCCATGCTTCTGTTTCTATTCTACTCATCAGTTTATTTTGCTCATTAGATTCCACATATGAGTGAAATCATATAGTACTTGATGTTCTCCAACTGGCTTATTTCATTTAGGATAATACTCTCCAGGTCCATCTATGTTGTCGCAAAAGGTAAGATTTCCTTCTTTTTTATGGTCATGTAGTATTTCATTATGTAAATGTACTACAGCCTTGAGCATATCAAGCAGATTTTAGAGCAGTGCTTCTCTGGGGCCCAAATGGTGTTTAGTCATGAGGTTGAATGTTTAGCATCACCAAGTGGCGGAGCCCCCTGCGTTTTTAATGGCCTTATTTTATGTGTAGTACAAAGTACCCTCTAAGTGAGAGATCTGGGAAAGGCCCCTTTGGCCGGGCTAAGAGCTGTACTCTGAAGGTCCATTGCAGGAATGCTGGAAGGCATTCCGAAAGGAAGTAAGCCACTTCTATAAATTCTTCGGAAGAGATTTTGTCAGCCCCACTTCACTTTACCTGTTCATCCTCAATTATTCATGGTTCAGGATACATAAGAATAATGAAACAATAATAGTGCTGTTTAGCACATATATTCTCACGCATCTCTACAAGCATTTTACATACATTATTACATTTAATCCTGACAAGGACCAATGTGGTAAATAATTGTACTATTCCTCTTCTTCTAAATCAGAAAATTGAGACAAATAAAGGTTAAGAACTTGTCTCAGGTCGCAGAGCTGGTAAGGTGACGTTGGTATTTAAAATCAGGAAGCCTGCTACCAGAGGGGAGAGGGAAGGGAATTTCAGGGGAAAAGGGGAAGGGTTTACGGGAACAAGTATAAAGGACACATGGACACAAACAAGGCGGGGTAGAAACAAGTTAGATGGGGGGTCTGGGGGGTGGGCTAGGATGGGAGTAAAAGGCAGAAAACTGTACTTGAACAACAATAAAAATAAAAAATAATAAATAAATAAATAAATAAATAAATAAATAAATAAAATAAAATAAAATCAGGAAGCCTGCCTCCACAGCCTTCACTCACAGGACATGAATTAGTCATGACCCTTTCATCCCATGACTTCCTCTTTCTTCTGTTCTTAGTTTTGGTTTGCTTTTGATTACTTAAAGTAATTACTCAAAAAAGTACAAGTAGATGAGCATGCAGAAAATGTTGAAAGTTCTTGGGTTCAAACCCTAACTCTACCAATTACCAGCTATATAAACTTGAAAATCATACTGTAAAGCGGAGATAGCCATAGTAAGAATCTTATAGGGTCAGCATAACGAATAAATAAGTTATTAGTGTAAAGCACTCATAATAGTAATGGCCATGTAAATATTTGCTTATGTTGGCATTGTTACATAGGATTTATTTTCTGAGCTCTCCAGTAACAGTAAAAACAGGACCTCCCAGAGGTTTGTTCTTTCTTTCCCCCACGCTGAGGCACGAGGCACACTCCCAGCAGCAGTAGAGGCTATTAAGATATTGTGAGACTATTTAAATGACGAGCAGAAAGAACAAATAAGGGGAAAGACAGAAGAGAGGGAGAGAAATAAAATGTTAAAAATTATAAGGGGTAAAAAGACTGAGGCTTTGGAGGTACTGTGAGGAATGGAATTCCAAGCAAGTATCAATATTAAGGAATTAACCTTAGGAAGGAAGAGGAAAACATCTTTATTTGTAACATGAGTTAACAAAGAAAGGGTTGTGATAATGCAGAATGCAGAATTTATAGGTTTGTTGCTGGAATGTGGGGAAATTTCTCTGGTAACCTCAATTTTCCCTACAAAATAGGAAGTGAAGTCATCTGCTGGTAATGAGAGTGGAAGTGGTGATATCTGGGTTTTCAAGAAGCGAATAGAGGAAGTTTAAAATAATAGCTGTGGTGAAGGGGAGAGATGGTTGCCAGCTGTTTTGTTTTTAGTGGGCAGTGTTGAGGGCCTAAACGACTTTACCAAGGCTCAGCAGATGTAGTGTGGTTGTATGGTGTCCATCAGCAGTGCTCAGAAAAGGGTGGGCACAGGGAAGACAGCTTGATGGAGGTGAGGGTCAGGGTGGCGAGACATTGACAATGAAGAAACATAGAAGGATGAAGATATTGACAATACTTAGGACGAAGTGATAATCTGTAATATCTAGATTAATTTGAGAAAGAAGAAGACAGGAGGGAATTGGAAGGGATAAAGTGGGGTTTACCTGGAGATTAAAGAACAGATAAAATAGCAGTAGTCTTGCCCTGGCTGGCGTGGCTCAGTGGATTGAGGGCCAGCCTGCGAACCAAAGGGTTCAATTCCCAGTCAGAGCACATGCCTGGGTTGCAGGCCAGGTCAGGTCCCCAGCTGGGGGCATGTGAGAGGCAACCACACATTGATGTTTCTCTCCCTATCTTTCTCCCTCCCTTCCCGTCTGCCTAAAATAAACAAAATATTTAAAAAGAAAGATAGGAGTATCCTTGTGCAAAGTTTGCAAAACAGTTAACTACAGTCAGAGATTAGTAAAAGTACAGATTTGACTACATTTTAGTAAAAAGTATGGATTTGACTACATTTCCAGAAGTTAGCAGTTCTGTATTATGACAGCATCAGGGTGCCTCCGGAGGACAGGGAGAGTGCACTGAAGAGGAACAAAAGGAAAGGTCATGGAGATGAAACAATAAAGAAACGAGAGTCAGGCAATTGGATGGTGTATTTATTGGCTAGGGTTGCCATAATGAAATGCCACAGGCTGGTTGGCTTAAACAACAGACATTTATTTTCTCTTAGTTCTGGAGGCTAGAAATCCAAGAGCAAGTTTCCAGGAAGATTGACTTTTTCAAGGGCCCCTCCCTCCATCTGTAGGTGGCCGCCTTCTCCCTGTGCCTTCACATCAGCGTTCTTCTATGGGTGTCGGTGTCCTATCCTCCTGTTCTTACAAGGACACCAGATGTCGGATTGCCCACCTCAGGGATCCCATCCCACTCTTTGCAGGCTCTGTCTCCAAGTAGAGTCATATTCTGAGATACCAGAGGTTAGTACTTTAACATAGAAATTTTGGAAGGACACAATTCAACCCATAACTGATGGGTCACCCTGAAAGAGGCCGAAGGCACTCAGAATGATGGTAGAACAAAATGTAGAGATGGAGAGTGTGAACGGGGGACTAAATGTTTCAGTGATTAAGGGGACTGACTAATCAGCTTTCTGCTGTTTCATAGAGGCCATGTCTTCTCTTTAGGGCTTCAAGCCATTTCTCCTAGCAGTATTTTTTCATAGACCCATAACCCATGTTAACTTTCTGCTGCAAAGCTAGCTTTTGTCTATTACCAAAAGACAGGGTGTGTGGCTTGCACAACCCTATCCACTGGGGCAGTGGTGCGATCCCCTCATTGGCTAGGCAGCTGGAGATCTGGCTGAGGTGAAGAATTCCTGGCCATGGCCGTGATCTGACAGACGTTGATCTTACGTGACAGTGCACGACTGAGCTAGAACTCTCTCTCACCCTAGGGCTGGGTTTTCCGACACACTGAACACAGAGAGCACATAAAACACAGCGAAATCTACAAAACACACACTGCTAGAACAGTTAGAACTTTCCCCCTTTCTTCTCTTCTTTGTCATAATGGAAGCAATTACCTGTCGTTTTTTGAACAAAGCATTGTACCAACCCCTGTGCTTTGAGCTCTACATTTGTTCTCATTTACTACTTACAGCAATCCTCGATGATGCAACTGATTAAAAGGTTAAATAACTTACCCAGAGGCCCAGCTGGGAAGTGGTAGGTCTGCCTGGTTTTTAAGTACTGTACTCAACAACACTGTATTTGTGGGGACCAAATCTCCCCAGATACCTGGCATACCACAAATCCCATTTCCTGACAGAATGTTTATGAATCGAAGTAGAAAGTGGGAATAAAGAAAAACAGTATACCTCAAAGAGTACTTCTTATGCCATTAATTTTTTTTTCAATTGTTCTAAGTCCTGGATTAATACACCAAGGTTCTAGAGAAATACATGTTTGTTTATTTCCTAACCTTTCAGCTTAGCTGGCTTGTTCTATTTTAGGAGGCAGAGATTGGTTAGGTCGCAAATTGTTTTTCTCAATCTACTTTTATTTGGTTTGTGGTAATGAGTAAATTCTTCACAGGTATTAGGAATAGATTATCTGTCAGGTTTAGTTTTCAGCATGAGGTAATGTGAAGTTTTCGCTTTTGTGAGTGTTTCACAGGCATTTTAGTGTGAGATCGAGAGAAACTGAATCCTGGGCTACTATTTTCATGCCATTTTATTATAGAATTTTTTACTTTTTGTGGTTTGGGTGTCCTTTAAGACTTTTTCTTTATTAAACATTCTACGATCTCAGAAAAATCATTGGCACCATTGACACATTGGTGTTTGAAGATGCTCCGCTAAATGCTGGAAGGGACATTCATGTCAAGTCATTAACAAGAATCTACCTATCCATCAATTCAGTAGGCTTTTCCTCTTTGTAGACACTTTGGTCTTTAGGGTTGGGGGGTAGAAGAATTCAGATAGAATATAGAGGATAATATCTTGCTTTGGGAATTTGCCTTTGCAACACCCAGCCTGCTTGACTTGGGTTCAGATTAATAATCAGAATCATGAAACACAGAAAACGTCACCCATCTCCAAATTTACCTTGTTTTATGAAAGAATCAAAACAAGTAGCAGCACAGTATACAAATGACGGTATAGGAGAGGTCCCATGACTCCCAGGCACAGGTCCCAGCGTCCCAGCCCCTTGGGGGTTGCATGGTCACAACGACAGACGAAGTTGAGCGGACACGGACACGGACACAGTGAGCTAGAGGAAGGCATCGGTTCTGGGGTAACTTCAGCTTTTATTCCTAGCTAGTCACGCATCCCTCTCAGGGGCTCAGGACTCATGCCCATTCTCTGGCACAGCTGCGTCTATCAATACAGCTTACTTGTTACTTGGTAAACAATCTCAGCCCTGAGGTGCAGGTGCCTTGTTGGTAGGTTGCAGGATCCTCCTTTATTTTGGATCTGGCAAAGGGAACGCCTAACATTCTTTGACTTGTGTTGCAAGAAGGATAATCACAGAGAGACTAGACTGTGGGTGCTGAGCACACAATGCAATATACAGATGATGTATTATAGAATTGTACACCTGAAATTTATGTTATTAAAGAATGTCACCCCACTAAATTTAACTTTTCTTTGAAAGACTGAGAGTCAAAACCTCAGGCATCCTGAAGCTAATGAGCCAGTACCCAATACGAACCCTTTGTTGGAACCTGCAAAGCCAACTATAAAAACAGGTTTCCACTACCCAAAGTTCACTAACCTTACAGGGAGCACTTCTCATTTTTCAAAAGATAAATCTACCTTCTAAAAAACAGGAGGGAAGAAGAATTTTGATTTCTGAAAGTCCTTTTTCTTTTCTAAATAAATAAATATTTGGTTCTTTAACCGAAAACATGTTTCATCCTAACCTGTGTTCTATCAAATAAACATCCAGAAATATAGTAACTGGATTAAAACTTGAGAGAATTCAATTGATCAGAAAACCCTGTCAAAAACCAGAAATATACATTCCTTGATAACTCATTTCTGCTGTTTCAATGACCTTATACAGAGGAAGATATTGCCCAGGATGTAGATACTTTTTATTTCCATATGCATGTGCTATATGTGGGTATGTGCAAGAACTCAATGTTGTTTAATCTATGAAGCATATAATAGCTTTCTTTTATATCTTCTTGCCCTCAACCATCTGTTACAGTTATTTATCCTGAAAAAATATAACAATTAAAGTGTTACCCATATATATAAATAAATATATATCACTTTAATTTTTAAAAAATTCTTGGGGAAAACTTTATTTTGCCTTTAAAATAGTTATTAGTTTGACACTTTTTAATACTAAATAAAACTGTTTTAAGTTAAGCTCTGAAAACTAATTGGTATCAGATTCTAAAAGTTCTTGTAAGTTGTTGAAATTGTTAGCTCTGGAAATAGCATTTTTATATTTTTCTTATTGATTTGCTTTTGAGACAAACTCCAGCCGGAAAACAGGTGATAAGCCATTGTCAATGCCTCTGGGAGAAAATGCCGTAGCCACAGACTACTGTTGATAAACAGATTTTGAATTAATTAGTTCCGCATAATTACATGAGTCATCAAGTCTCTTAAACCAAATGCAGCTGGTCTTACATTGCTTTATATGTAAATTAGAAAGAAAACAAATTATAGTTTATAACATACCTGTCTTTTTTAGTACAGTTTTAATTTTTTTTAAAGCAATGGTAGAAATTTTAAATGGCACATGTTTAGGTATATTAACTATTATTTTCAGATTTATAAAATGAGACAAGAAGGGACCCGGTCTTTATAAATTGTTACCATCGGCGACAGAACTGCGACTCAGAGCATGCTGCCATTCCTGCCTCATACTTAGTGGAAATTCTATTTTGTTACCAGAAGATGCCAAAGCGAACATCTTAAGAAAAGCAACCTGGTGATAAAAGGACAGAGCTTTTACTAAGGTGCTTTTAAGAATTTTGTGTATACATCTGCAATAGCAATAAAAAAGTTTTTAAAGAAAAGCAGGGAAAAATGCTTAAAAAGTAGTAAGCTAGAAAAAGACTGCAAACACTTCTGACACAAATGAAACCTCGGTAAATGGAGAGCTATACAAGGAAATGATGTAAAGACATTCAATGTCGTATGGATGATAGCTATTACTAAATCAATATATACATTTAATACAACTTAATCAAAAAATTAATTAGAGAATTTGGAGTTTGGGCCAATTTTTAAGAAAATTATCTAGGAAAATAACATGAGGATAAGAGACATATTTAAAAGAAGATTTGAATGAGGTCACTTGCTCTATTAAAAACTGACATATATTATGAACTATAAATTTTTTTAAAAATGATACTGACTAATGAAGAATAGGCAGAAAAATCAATGAAACAAGTTATGTAGACCAAAGACAGACTAGAATAAGTTAAAATTTACCTCAAGGACATAATCAAGGGGGGACCCTGTACCCCCAAATACAGGGTCCGGCAAAAGTAACACCTGCTTGAGTGTGGTTGGTAGGGTCTGTAAGCGTCTCACATGAGATGGACAGCAATTTGAACACTTCACCTAAAATGTCATGCGGTGGGCTTGAGTGCGATATTGTGTTACAGAAGTACATGTGCGTGATTTTGTAATAAAGAGGGCATTTTTGCGCTGGATCCTATATATGTTTTAATATTTCCTTAAATAACAAAAACCTCAAGAAACTCCCAAAATAGCCCACACAAGAGAGTGAGTAAATAACTATGGCACATCTCTCTGGATGATAGAGGATTATATAATCACTTAAAAACACAGTTTTGACAAATAAATAATTGCATGGGAAAATGTTCATGAAAAAATATTAAACAAAAAACATGAATCGAGGCAATGTATATATGAATATATTTTGCATATGAGTATATATAAATAAAATGTATATTCATTTCTATTATATATATTTCATCTTTAGAAGATTTAAAAGACATGCATCAAAGTATGAAAATTAACTATGTAAGATAAATTATGTGTTACTTTTTTTTTCTTTCTTACATTTGTTTGTATTTTTCAATTTTCCTGAAATTGGTGGCATCTAGAATATTTATTCTACCTTTACCTCAGTAAAGGAATGAGATATATAAAATGTTTTAAAAGCTGTTTTATCATATTTTGTTTTATTTTTATAGTTAGGTTATGGCTTATCCAACCCTATTGATAGTTCAGCAATTTAAACACAAAGTCTGATTTCTCTGTTACCTCTAATCCCCCCAAAATCAAATGCCATGTTTTCCTTTGGGTACAATATCAACCACCAAACAAGCCAACAAGAGCATATAAACAAGATATATGTCAATGTAAGGCAAAAATTATTTGCGATTCCAGATCTGACTGTTATACAATTATATTAAGTCCAATGTTATATTTCTCAGTAGAACAAAACTTTTCTTATATGAGGATAATAATTCTCAGTAGAAAGGCCTATTTACAATTCATCTTCAAATTTGGCTGCAATGAACGGAGATCCTTCACTTGAATTTATCTGAACAATGAGGAAATTTATTATCCCACAGAAGTCTGGAGCTTGTGATATGGTCAACGGCTCAGTTATGCCAAAACAGTCCTTTACTCTTCTCCACTCAGATATTGTCCACTTGTCAGTTTTGTTCCAAAATTGGTTTCCTTTATGGAAACAAAAGGCTATAGTGGTTTTACTCATTAAAATGTCAAGAAAAATAAAATGGACCATCTCTACTTGCATCTCTTTCTTGAAAGCAAGGAAACCTTTCACAGAAGACCATATCAGACTGCTCTACAAATCTCCTTGGCTAGAAGAAGATCCAAGATGGCAAAGGAGTAGGTGGATGTTATACTCACCTCCTCCCAGTACCAAATTGGAATTACAATGAAAATATAAAGCAATCAACCTGAATAAACAATTGAAGATCAGCTGAAGTCTTATAACCAAGGATCTACAGGAGAAGTCGTATCAAGACTGGTAGGAAGGGTGGCGATGCTAAAAAGGCTGGCCCCACTCCCACAAGTGGTGACTGAGATTCTGGAAGGATATCTCAGTTGCAAAGATTTCCTCTGAGGAGCATGGGTGTTCCAACTCCAAACTGGGGCCTTCAACCCAGAGCATCAGAGCTGGAAAAGGCACCCACATAACATCTGGCAGTAAAAATCAGCAGGGATTCTGTTCACCAAGGAGAGGCTAGAGAACAGGAGCCCTTTTTAAGGGCCAAAGCACAAAATCTCATTTGCAGCCACTCAAGATGGGCTCTGGCAAACGGAAGGCCGAGTGGATTAGAACTGCATAAGGAGAGACTGGGGTCTGTGGCTCTGGGGAGAGAGCTGAAGGGCCAGCCACCGGACCCCAGTGCTGCTTCACACTCCCACACCACAGATGCCACCTTTCTTGTGTAAAGCATACCTCACCTTGCAACATCACCCTGAAGGAATGCAATAGTCCCACTCTCTGGACTCCCCGTTGCTCCACCCTATGGAGCTTGTGCACTGCTGAGGAGTCAGCTGTCTTGGCCAGGGTATAGAGATCTGGGCAGACTCAGGGGTGCTGGTGACTGAGTTGTGTAGCTTTAAGGCAGGGTTCATTTCCCCCAATTCCCTGTGAACCTTACAGGGGACTCCCTATCACAGATCTCCTAACCTCACTCTGTGGGCACCCTGAAGCTCCACCCTCTCAGCTCTCAGTGATTCCACCCTGCTGGGCCTAGACAGAATTTGGAACAGACTGAATTATATAGTTCTGGAGCATGGACCACCCTTCCCACTTTCCTCCCTCTCCTAACTCCTTGCCCTGCTGAGATTTGGCTCCTGTAAGGATCTAGGAAAGATTGAGTTGTATGGCTCTAGGATGGGAAAGATTTTTTCCTCACACACCCAACTGGTGCATAGCTCTCCCTTCAAACAGACAAATCACGGGCATTTTGGTCTGTTTGGGCCTGATAAACTCTGCTGGCATTACCGTGAGGATTCCCTGAGATCCCACTCCACCACAGAGGTGTGCAAGCACCCAGCAGGTAGCAGATAGACTTGGTATAACCTGAGACATTTGCTGAATGTCCTCAGGCATAGCACTCACACCTAGTTTGAACTTGTATATATCTGTTGAACACCACTTGCCTCACCTGGTGTTGCACTGGAAAGCTATTTCATACAACTGGAGTACCATGAGAGGCTCTTTCAGTGACTGAGCCTAATAGGCAGCTGGCAGATGAAAGCAAACAGAGGAAGATCTTGGAGCTCCTTGAACTTTTTGCTGACCTGCCCCTGGGCCTGGTGCTAGTAAAAGCCAGATGTGGTACACAGCTTGATCCTTCCTGTGCACAGCCTGACCCAGCAGAAGCAGCCACAAACTGTGGATCACTTTGTAGCTCCAAACATGTTAACCAGGGCTAGTCACAGGCAAAGTCTGATATTGGCCTGCACTAGAGTCCCTCCCAAGATGCCCCAGAATGAACTCATCCAGTGGCTAGATTCAGACATTTAAGCAGGATCCAATAAGCTTCACACATAGCATATCCAAAGGGAAATCCTGGCAGGCAGCAAACATTCCTGAGGCAAATTCCACTCTGTGAGGTCATCACCTGCACATTGGCTCACCCAGAGTTGATCCCCACAGTCAGTCAGCTTGAGGTTCAACACTGCATGAATAGGCCAATAACAATCAAGACTAAAATACAACAGGAGGGCCACATAACCCACACAAAGAACATTCCAGAGCAGCTAGAGAGAACTTCTGGTCAAGAAGGAGGCATAGGTAGACATGCTTCATCTCTTTGCACAACCATAAGGAGGATCACAACTAACCTAAAAACAAAAAGCACCCAGAACTACTAGAAATTGAACTATGTGGGGGTCCAACAATCAATGATTTAAAGAGCAGTATTCATTCAGACAGGTAGGAGGGGTGGAGAAGGGAACCTCAGATGGAGAGGATGCAGTGTGGCAGTGGCAAGGCGGTCGCACTGGCCAGCTGAATGGGCAGCCCCACATTCACCTGTGGTGGATAAAATCGGGAGGGATATCTTGTGAGCAAGCGATCCCAGCCCCAGGCCAGACCATGCAGCCCAGGGTTCCAGCATCAGGAAATAAAGCCTCATAACGCCTGGCTGTAAAAAACAGTGGGGAGTTGGGGTGGTGGAATAAACTGCTGGTGTCTTGGGAGAGTACATTTAAAGGGCCCACACAGTCCTAGAATGAATGCAAACCCATCCACTTTGGGAACGAACACTGGGGCAGCAGCTAGAGGGGTACCAGTCACAAATAAGAAAGGGGTGAAATGACTGGAAAGAGAGCAAGAGTTGAGCAAGTGTCCAGCAGCCAGGTTGTGGCATTGTTCCCTCTTCAACCCCTCCCTCACATACAGAGCCACAAACAAGTCAAGGGGGCTGCCTCACCCTGTCAATTACCTAGTACACAAAAGGTACTATACACAGTTTACAGTACCTTTTACAGGGAATCAAAGCAGCTCTACCTAATACATATTAAAAAAAAAAACACAGGGAGGCTTCCACATCAAAAACAATAAGAAATATGGCCTAAATGAAAGAACAGAACAAAACCCCCAAAAAGAACAAAGTGAAATGGAGATAACCAACCTATCAGATGCAGAGTTCAAAACACTGATGATCAGGATGCTCAAAGGACTAACTGAGTATAGCAGCAACATAAATGAAGGCTACACTAAGTGGAATAAAGAAAAATCCACAGGGAACCAACAGTGAAGGGAAGGAAGGTGAGATTCAAATCAAAGATTTGGAACATAAGAAAGAAATAAACAATCAACCAGAACAGAGTGAAGAACCGGAATTCAAAAACATGAGGAGAGAATAAGAAGACTCTGGGGCATCTCCAAAGGTTAAAGATAAAGAGAGAATCTTAAAAGCAGCAAGAGAAAAGGAAAGAGTTACCTACAAAGGAGTTCCCATCAGACTGTCAGCTGATTTCTCAAAAGAAACCTTACAGGCAAGAAGGGGCTGGAAAGAAGTATTCCAAGTCATGAAATGCAAGGACCTACATCCAAGATTGCTCTATGCAGCAAAGTTTTCATTTAGAATGGAAGGGCAGATAAAGTGCTTCTCAGATAAGGTCAAGTTCAAGGAGTTCATCATCACCAAGCCCTTATTATATGAAATGTTAAAGGAACTTATTTAAGAAAAGGAAGATCAAAACTAAGAACATTAAAATGACAATAAACTCACAACTATCAACAACTGAATCTAAAAAACAAATGCAAAACCAAAAACAAACTAAAAAAACAACTAGAACAGGAAGAAAACCATAGATATGGAGATCATGTGGAGGGGTATCAGTAGGGAGGGGGAGGAGGAGAATGGGGGAAAGGTGCAGGGAATAAGAAGTATAATTGGTAGATACAAAATAGGTGATCACTTAGTAAGTTATGAAATGTTTAATCACTAGGGTGCACACCTGAAGTAATATAATAATGTACATGTCAAATGTAATTGGAAAATTTTTTAAATAATAAAAAACCAGCAGAACATAGTTATAAATAATAAAATGGAGATAAATTAGCTAGCAATAATCATGTAATGTAAATGGATTTATATTCCAAACAAAAGACATAAGGTAGTTGAATGGATAAGAAAACAAGACCTACATATACACTGTCTACAAGAGATCCACTTCAGAACTAAAGATACACACAGATTAAAAATAAAATAATAGAAAAAGATATTTCATGCAAATGGAAATTTAAAAAAAAAGTCAGAGTAGCACTACTTATATTTAGCAAAATAGACCTTAAAACAAAGGCCATAATAAGAGACAAAGAAGGACATTACAACAAGAGGATATAACCCTTGTAAACATATATTCACCTAACATGGGAACACCTAAATGTATAAAGAAAATCTTGGTTGATGTAAAGGAAAAGATGAATAGTAATATAGTCATAGAAGGAAATATTAATACCCCATTGACATCAATGGATAGATTTCCAGACAGAAAATCAACAAGGAAACAGCAGCCTTAAACAACATACTAAACCAGATGGATTTAATGCTATCTTCAGAGCATTTCTTCCCAAAGCAGCAGAATACACGTTCTTTTCAAGTGTACATGGAACCTTCTCCAGGATAGACCACATAATTAGGTAGGACACAAAAAAAGTCAATAAACTAAAGAAGATTGAAATTATATCAAGCTCTACTCAGACAACAATGGTATAAAACTAGAAATCAATTACAATAAATAAAACTGAAAAATACACAAATACATGGAAGCTAAATAACATGATAGTGAACAATGAATGGGCCAAAAATGAGATAAAGAACAAAATCAAAAGTTACCTTGAAACAAATGAAAATGAACACACAACAACCCAGAATCTATGTGACACAGCAAAGGCAGTTCTAAGAGGAAAATTAAGTAATATAGTCATACCTCAAGAAGCAAAATAATCTCAAATATACAATCTAGTCTTACACCTAAATGTCCTAGAAAAAGAACAACAAACAAAGCCCAAAATGAGCGAGGAATAGAAATAATAAAGATCAGAGCAGAAATAAACAAAATAGAGTCTAAAAATCAAAGTGGGAATAGAGGAAACATACTGCAACATAACAAAGGCCATATATGACAAACACACAGTCAACATCGTACTCAATAGGCAAAAACTAAAAGTGTTTCTCTTAGGACTGGTAACAAGATTGGAACATCCACTTTCACCACTCTTATTCAACATGGTACTGGAAGTCCTAACCAAAGCAATCAGACAAGAAGGAGAAATAAAGAGCATCCAAATTGAAAAGAAGAAATAAAACTGTCATTATTTGCAGATGACATGATACTGTATATAGAAAACCCTAAAATTCCACCAAAAAATTGCTAGCACTCATAAGTAATTTCAGTAAAGCAGCAGGATACAAAATAAATATCTAGAAATCATTTGCATTTCTATACACTAATAATGAACTATCAGAAAGGGAATTTAAGAAAACAACCTCATTTACAATTACATCAAAAAATTTTAAATACCTAGGAATAAGTTTAACCAAAGATGTACAGACCTGTACTTGGAAAATTATGAGACTAAAGAAAGAAATCGAAGAAGATACAAATAAGTAGAACCTTATACAGCATTCATGGAAAGGAAGAATCAACGTCATTAAAATGTTTATGCTGACACTTCTGGCCAAGATGGAGGCGTAGGTGGAAATACTGTGCCTCCTCATACAACCAAAAGTAAGGACAACAAAAATTTAGAAACAAAAACACAACCAGAACAGACAGATAATTGAACTGTACAGAAGTCCAACAACAATTCACCAGACCAGTAAGAGGGGTGGAGTCCAGCGGCCAGTGGAGAGGGGTCACAGCAGGAAAAGGTAGTGGCTGCCAGATCCAGGAGCGCAGGCAGCACAGGGCTAGCAGACTCTGGGCACAGGGAGGAAACAGCAGACCCAGTGAGGCGTGCAAGGTGGTTGGCTGACCATGGTCACACATTCACACACAGGTAAACCAGGCAATAATGGGCAGCAGGACAGACCGCGCAACCTAGGGCCCCAATGACGGGAAATAAAGCCTAAAAGCACCGACTGAAAAGGTGCCAGGAGAGACTCCTAGCCTCACAGGAGAGTTCATTGGAGAGACCCACAGGGTCCTAGCCCACCCACACAGGAATGAGCACCAGAAGGGCCCAGTTTGCTTGGGGGAAGCGGTTGAAGGGACTGAGATCCAACAGAGAGCAGTGCAAGTGCCATTGTTCTCTCTCAGAACCTGCCCCGACATACAGCATCACAACCCAGCAACTGGGTTGCCACAGCCTGGGGAACACCTAAGGCTCCGCTCCTCATATGTAACAGGCATGACCTGACCAAAAGATTATAGCTCAAACAAAATAACAAATCAAAGCCCTAGAACCAATACTTTTAAGTGACCAAGAGATAGCCAACCTATCACATACACAGTTCAAAGCACTGGTGATCAAGATGCCAACAGAATTGGTTGATTTTGGTCACAAATTGGATGAAAAATGAAGGCTACACTAAGTGAAATGAAGGAAAATGGACAGGGAACCAATAGTGATGGGAAGAAATCTGAGACTCAAATCAATGGAGTGGAAGAGAAGGAAGAAAGAAACAACCAAATAGAAAAGAATGAAGAAACAAGAATTCAGAAAAATGAGGAGAGGCTTGGGAACCTCCAGGACACCTTTAAACATTCCAACATCCAAATTCTAGGGGTACCAGAAGGGGAAGAGGAAGAGCAACAAGTGGAAAACTTATCTGAACAAATAATAAAGGAGAACTTCCCCAATCTGGCAAAGGAAATAGACTTCCAGGAAGTCCAGGAAGCTCAGAGAGTCCCAAAGAAGGTGGACCTAAAGAGGAACACACTAAGGTACATGATAATTACATTAACCAAGATTAAAATGAAGGAGAGAATCCTAGAAGCAGCAAGAGATAAGGGGATAGTCACCTACAAAGGAGTTCCCATCAGACTGTCAGCTGATTTCTCAAAAGAGACCTTACAGGCAAGAAGGGGCTGGAAAGAAATATTCCGAGTCATGAAAGGCAAGGACCTACATCCAAGATTGCTCTATGCAGCAAAACTTTCATTTAGAATGGAAGGGCAGATAAAGCACTTCTCAGATAAGGTAAAGTTCAAGAAGTTCATCATCACCAAGCCCTTATTATATGAAATATTAAAGGGACTTATCTAAGAAAAAGAAGATAAAAATATGAAAGGACAGCAAACTCAGTTATTAACAACCACACCTAAAGTAAAAGTAAACTAAGCGGACAGCTAAAACAGGACCGGTGCCGCAGAAATGGAGATCACATGGATAGTTAGTAACAGAAGAGTGGGAGGAGGAGGGGGAGTAAAGGTACAGCAAATAAGTAACATACATGGTGGGGAGAAAATAGACAGGGAGAGGGCAAGAGTAGTGTGGGAAATGTAGAAGCTAAAGAACTTATGACACATGGACATGAACTAAAGAGGAGGAGTGTGGGTGGGAGGGGGTGTGCAGGGTGGAGGGAAATGAAGGGGGGGGAATGGGACAACTGTAATGGTATAATCAATAAAATATATTATAAAAAATAAATAAAATGTCCATACCACCCAAAACAATCTATGGATTCAATGCAATTGCTATCAAGATACCAATGGTGTATTTCACAGAACTGGAACAAATATTCCAAAATTTTATATGGAACCACCAAAGAACTAAATATCCACAGCAATCTTGAAAAATAAGAACAAAGTTGGAAGATTTATGCTACAAGTCCATAGTAATCAAAACAGCATGTTAGTGGCATAAAAACAGACACATAGGTCAATGGAACAGAACAGAGAGCCCAGAAATAAACCCATGCCTTTATAGTCAGTATTTGACCAAGGAGGCAAGAACATACAATGGGGTAAAGATAATCTATTCAATAAATGGTTTTGGGAAAATGAGACAGGTTATAAACAACAAAAAAAGTAAAACTAGACCACTTTCTTATACTATACACAAGAACAAACTCAAAATGGATTAAAGACTTAAATGTTAGACTTGAAATCATAAAGATCCTAGAAGAAAACATGGGCAGTAAGCCCTCAGATATTTCTTGTAGTAATATTTTTCTGATATATTTCCTCAGGTAAGGTAAACGAAAGATCAAATAAAGAAATGTGACTGTATCAAACTAAAAAGCATTTGCACAGCAAAGAAAATGATCAACAAAATGAAAAGACATCCCATTGGATGAGAGAACATACTTGGCAATGTTACATGTGATAAGAAGTTAATATCCAAAATTTTTGAAAAACTCACACAACTCAACACCCAAAAAAATCCATTTTAAAATGGTCAAAGGACCTGAGTATGACACTTCTTCAAAGAGGGCATGCAGATGGGAAAAGATGCTCAACATCACTAATCATCAGAGAAATGCAAATTAAAACCACAATGAGATATCACCTCACACCTATCAGAATGACTATCATCAGTGAATCAACAAACAACAAGTGCTAGCAAGAATGCAGAGAAAAAAAACTTTTGTGCACTGTTGGTGGGAATGCAGATTGGTACAGACACTCTGGAAATCATTATGGAGTTACCTTGAAAAATTAAAAATGGAACTGCCTTATGACCCAGTGATTTCACTTCTGAGGATTTATCCAAAGAAACCCAAAACATTAATTTGAAAGAATAAATGCACGCCTGTGTTCATTGAACATATTTATAATAGCCAAAATTTGGAAGCTGCCCATTGCACATCAGTAGATGAGTGGATGAAAAAGCTGTGGTACATTTACACAATAGAATACTACTCAGCAGCAGAAAAGAAAAATCTTACCCTTTCTGACAGCATGAATGGAGCTGGAGAATATTATTCCAAGTGAAATAAGCCAGTCAGAGAAAAGCAAGTATCATATGATTTCACTTATATGTGGAATCTAATGAACAAAATAAACTAACAAACAAAATAGAAACTGATTCACAGGTAGAGAACAAACTGGCAGCTGTAAGAGGGGAGGGTTTGTGGGGCTTCATGAAAAGGTGAAGGGATTAAGAAGAAAAAACTCATAGACAGTCAACAGTCTGGTTATTACCAGGGAGAAAGTGGGAGAAGGGGAAGCAGAAGGTGGTAAAGGGGGAATAGTAGTGATGGAAGAGGGCTTGGCTTGGGGTGGTGAACACACAATACAATACACAGATGATGTATTATAGAATTGTGCACCTGAAACCTATCTAATTTTGTTAACCGATGTCATGCCAGGAAATCTGATTAAAAAAACAAACAAACAAAAACAAAAACAAAAACCTCCTTGGCCAGAACTGGGTCATGTGGTCATTTTTAAACCAACAGCAATGGAAAGGGGATTAACATAATTGTCACAGACAAATCAGGCTTGGAGTCAGCCTCCCCTGAAGCACCTGGAGGGTGGATTATGTGAACACGGTCTAGTTTCTGCTCTGAAAAAAGGAAGGTTGGATACGAAGGCCAGAGCAGGGGTAGGGATGAGGATGGGTTGTGGCATGAATATCTCTGCTCCAATCCCCCATGTTGTTAATGACATGAGAATAAGGAAGATTCTTTTTAAATTAAAGATAGTAACAGACACTGTAATTGATGCTGAGGATATAATAATGAACAGAACCTCACCTTTCTTCTCCAGGAGTTTAAAGTTTTAAGGCAGAAGATACACAAGTAAACAGACAGTTACAACATAGAGTGTCACATCATGGTGCCAAGGAAGCTCTTTGGGACATTACCAGCCTTGAGTCCCAAAGACAGCAGCATATGAGCTGGGTCCTGAATTAAGGAATCAGTCCTGTGGCAGTGGAGAGCATGGCATATCTGAAAACTAGAATGCTTTAAAGCTAAAGGTGTAAGCAAACTAAGGATCATATAGTGACCCTTAGCGATCCTGAAAGCCATGCCAAGAAGCTTACATTTTATCTTAAAGGCAACAGGGCTCTAATAAAGGATTATTAAGAAATAATATAACTTGATTTCATTTTGTAAGCATTCATTCACTCCATCTGCAGAAGGATGAATTAGAAGGGTCAAGCCACTATTTAGAGAGACCCTTTAGATGCTTTTACAGTAACTGAGGCCAGAAATTCAGAAATTAGAGGATGATTTGAGTTCATAGGCAATTAAATGGTTACTGGTCTTCATACAGAGATGGGGAAGTCAGAGGGTAAGAACAAGGGAAAGATTGAGTTTAGTTTGGGACATAATGCTTATGGGACATCTAGTGGTAATGTGCAACAGATACTACTATGCGCTTAGGCTTCTTACGATTATAACCAATATTATTAACTTGTATTAAATAGCTCTATGAAAATCTCATCAAATAATATTAGTAATTGCCAGATTATCCAGGCACGTTTTCTTCTTTCTAGCTCTGACATGATTTGAGTGATATGACGAGAAAAAGTCATAGCAAATGTTTTACATGCTGACAATTTAAACTAATAGATATTTTTAGACGTTGTGTAAGAAAAGAGCTCTGGGCTAAAAATAATGCTGACATTTAAAGGCTCTCTGCAAACTTCAGAAATGTGTAGCCTTAGACACCAAGGATAGTAGTTTAGAAATAATGCTTAGCATCTAAACATAATGCTTTTCTAACTTTGCTTTCTGTCCTGGGCTCAGACACACCCCCACTCAAGCCCTTTGAAAATATTTACCCTTCCTGGGCCCTAAGAATCTCAATCGTATTGGGTTCAGACCTGTATTTCTTGCATATCTGTCCTTTATAACAAGGTCTTTGTCCCTCTTTTCAAATCTCTCTGGAGGGCAGAGAGTCCTTATTTGAGTCAAATATTCCTTCATCTAAAGAACATGAGTATAAATCCTTTCAAAGGTTCATCTAAACAATAGTTTCGATAATATTTTTGTTTTGCATATTTCTGTTATACAGGTTCATGGTAGGTTCACAGTAAAGGGGGAATAGTAGTGATGGAAGGAGACTGCACTTGGGGCGGTGAACACACAATACAATACACAGATGGTGTGTTATAGAACTGTGCACCTGAAACCTATATAATTTTACTAACCAGTGTCATGCCAATAAATCTGATTTAAAAAAACAAAACAAAAACCTTCTTGGCCAGAACTGGGTCATGTGGTCATTTTTAAACCAACAGGGAAGGGGATTAACATAATTGTCACAGACAAATCAGGCTTGGAGTCAGCTTCCCCTGAAGCACCTGGAGGGTGGATATGATAACATGATCTAGTTTCTGCTCTGAAAAGGGAAGTTTGGGAAATATTGAAAAGTATAAAGAAAGTAAAGTTGAGTCCTAATGGCACCGCTCAGAGGTAACAAGGTTTAATGTTGTGTTATCTATCTTTATAATCTTCTATGTCTATATGTAAGTGTATTGTTTTCTTACAAATTGGGATTATATTCTACATAATATTTTGTAAAACTGATTTTTATTTCTCATGCATCTTGACCATCTTTCAATATCTTTAAATAAGCTTCAAGAAAATGCTTTTTAAATGGCTGATCATATTATATAGTTCATCTCATTATATGATAGAAACAGTATTTACCAAGCAATTCTCACTTCTGTGGATATTTTGGCAATTTCCAATTTTTGTAATATAAATAAATGCTGAGTGAACATTTGTGAACATAGGTCTGCGTGACTTTCTCTGATTATTAGGAAAATTCCCCCAAATTGAATTACTGTGAACATTTTTAAAGTTTTTGGTGTATATTGCAAAGTGCTTATTTCCAGGAAGTCTATACAAATCTGTACTCACACCACTACTTTATAAAACGATTTAGTTCAGAGTAAATTACTTGTGCTTTTCCCTCTGTAATAAATGCAATATGAACAAGTCTTCTTTGATATTTTCGTAGGTCCGATCAGCTTCCTTAAACTGTGAGACAGACCAGTGATGTTCTTCATTTCATTCTGACACCACAATAGCTTAGAAGGAGGAAAAAGCCATGGTTTTGGAGCTGTTAGTTTTTTTACAAACTCACAGTGTTGATTCTGGAGACTTAGGTTCCTTGGGCCTTGGTTTTCTCCGTACACATGACCAGATTGAACTAAATAACTTTATAGTTCCTCTCAACCTAGTAGAAAAACAATGAAAATACAATGTTTATAAGTGGAACAACAAGAATTTTACGAACAGATAAATGGCCTTAGCAAATAATGGAGAGTCTGCTCTGTGAACATAGCCTAATGGTCTTCTCCAAGTAAATTTTTTTTATTTTTTCCCCACAAGCTTATGTCCTTCCTCTACAAGCAGATTCTGAAGCTTAGACAGAGCTGAACTGGGAAGTAGTGAGGTGATCAGCCACCTAGCTGATGAAATATGGACTGCGACCCAAATCTCCACCCCACCTCATTTATTCCACCGTTATAACTTTACTCCTTACATCTTTAGTAAAAACTATCCTAGGAGAAAATTGTAATCATGGCTTGGCCTCTACTGGTAGTAGAAAACTAGCCTGTATTGATACCAAGTGATATAAAAACAACACTAAAATCCCTTAGAAATTATCACAAGACAATGTCTATAAACATTCAAGAGAATTTGATGTACAACAAGTTACCTGGTTCCATTTCTTCCCTTTTTCTACATCATCACACAGGGTCAACCAAAAGTGTTTTCTAACCATTTTTATTCTTGCCAGATTTTCAAAGCTTTTAGCTCATCCATATTTAAATCCTAAGAGGCAATAATATATCTGTTGAGCAAAATATTTCAGCTATGTTTGGTTGACAGATTTTTAATAGGTCATTATTCTTCTGGAAAAGGGAAAGCAAAGCATTAACAAAAACATGCAATAAACCTCAAAAGATTCAATGAAGTATCAAGTAATCTTACAGATAGTAGGGGACCATAGCTATCTTTGGTTCCAACCAACCGCTGCTCTGCCCATGATTTACTCATGATAAGCAAGCAGATACGCAATGACCAAGTGTCCTATACCTTCAGTGAGAACACAGAATTACAGCAAGGGTTTGGCATGAAGAGCAGCCAAGCATCACCA